>JAHZNC010005314.1:0-12448 GCA_027744095.1 Zhuqinia jingwanae | reverse complement strand
TTATTATTATTATTATTATTATTAAAGTCACTTTTTATTTATCCGTGTATTTTTCCATTACAAACAAAAAGATAGCCTACACAATAGCAGGACTTACATAAAATGAAAAGGAATTATATATCCATACAATTGAAATTTTAGCAAAACAATACTGGTCATAATAAATAAATTACACATTAATCATATTACATATTAGTCACCATTGCCTTTATTTAACAAATACCTATACAGTTCTTTTTTGAAAATTGAATATTTATCAATTTTTCGTAAGTCATTTGGCAAACTGTTCCACAAAACTACCCCTCTGTATTGAAACACCTTCTTTCCAATTTCTAGTTTTGGCTTAAAAACATACGCGTACTTATGCTCGCCTCTGGTATTATACCCATGTGTAGCATGGATATTTACAAAATAATTTTTAAAACATTGAATGGGCTCCTCTTTGCACATTTTAAACATTGTACATAAAATTTTATACTCATATAGTTCTTTTGGAAATAACCACATAAGGTCCGCATAGATACGATCAGCTATCCGGTCGAATTTCTTGATCCTCAAAATTAGCCTAGCAAGGGTGCGCAAAACTTTTTCCATCACAACTAAATATTTATTACTAGTGGTACCAACTACTATTAACATATAATTTAGTACTGAGAGAATAATTGCATTTCCCAACACTTTCAACTGTTCAACTGTAAAAGAGTCTCTTATCATGTATAATGTACGAATTCTTATATAACACACCTTTGTCACGTTTTCTATATGGGATTTCCATGATAAGTCCCTATTAAAGGTTAAACCCAAACATTTTAGTGTCTTGCTATTTTGAACCGCATAACCTTCAAACATGAATGAGAAATTGTCAAGGGAGCTGACCTTTCTACTTGAACTAATTGTTATCATTTTTGTCTTATCATTGTTAATGGTTAAGAGATTTTCTGCAAAAAAGCTTTGTATGTTTTTCATATCGCTTTCTATCTTCCCCTGCAATATTTGAAGATATTTTACGGATCCAACAAAAATTAAATTTGAATCGTCTACAAACATTGTGACTTTTCCATTTTGAACATATCGAGGCATATCATTTATATATAGTGCAAATAGTATACCACCTAATATACTTCCAGCAGGAGTACCTATCAACACATCTCTTTCTTCCGATTTTTTTTCTTCCACTTGCACATATTGCCTCCTATCTTCTAAATAACTCCGAAGCCAAAAGTCAGATATTTTGTACAATTTCTTCAACTTTTGAAGTAGTTTCTCTCGATGTACAGAGTCAAAAGCCTTTCTCATGTCAATTGACACAATAACTGCTATTTTTCCCTGATCAACTGATTTCATTACATAATCTGTTGTTACTACCATAGCTATTTCTGTCGAATGTGCTTTCCTACACCCAAACTGGTATGGCGATAACATATTATTTTCGTCTAAATATTTTACTAGTACCTTGTGATATACCTTTTCCATTAGCAACAATATATTTGAGGTAAGTGAAATAGGACGGAAGTCAGAAGGTCTGCTAGCGTCCTGTATTTTTGGAATAGGGACCACACGAGCTAATTTTAAGCATTTTGGTACAACACCACTTTCAAAAGATTTTTGTGTAATATGAATCAAATTACCATGTACTAAGGGGTGAGCTATTATTTTATCTAAAAAATGTTTGCTGATACCTGTGGTATCGTCTTTCCTGGATAATTTTCTTCTTACTGATTTCCACGCTAAAAATATGTCGCTGTGAGTAACATTTTCTACCCAGAACTCGCCTGCTTCCTTCCTGCCTAACATAGTTTTATCAATCGTGTCTGCAACAAGTGCTCCATCAGCAAATCCCATTGTACAATAGTATTTATTTATGTCATCTGGACAGACCTCCGACGACAGTTCACCTTGTTTTTTAAACTTCACATTATAGACTGACCCATAAGCTGACCATAAACCTCCCTTCTTTATTTCTTTCTGTACTTTGCATTTAATATCGTCCTTTAGAGACGCATTTATTAGCTTTTCATACTCTTTAACCTTACATTTGTGCCATTGTAATCCTGTGTCCTTTAACCTATCCGAATAATATTGTTTTATGAACGTTAACCTTTTTGTTTTCAGTGAATGAAATAAGTTGCTCTTTTCATGGCATAAAATTGATTGTCTTGGAATTAGCTCATCGTGACAATATTTTAGCTTTTCAAGAAACACACAGCATTGATTGTTAATGTCATCATATCTTTGGTCCGTCTCTAATAGCCTGCTAATATAATTTCCAACTTGCTCCCAGTTCGCCTTACCATATAATCTAGTTTGAATTATTTTTTGTGGTTATATATAACTACCTTTCTCCATATTTGCTAACTAAAGAACAAACTCGATCCTACTAACCATCTCCATATTCAACCCCGCGTCTACTGTGTCATGTCTGTCATGTCATGGCTCATGTTACTCTTAGTAAACACTGAATGCAATGCCAACATGTGAATACATGTCCTCTATGCTGGAGGTCAAAATACATGAACATACTAATTTTCAGCTCTCAAGTCGTAAATTTACCCTTTTCCCCTCATCCCCAATGGGATGGGGCAAGAATTTTTCATTTTCATATTCGTTGTGAGGACGCTCAATAATAGTGTTTAGCCAAATTCCAAGTCATTTGGAGTATCCGTTTAAGAGAAATTCGTTTTCGTGACATACATGCGTACACACATACCTAGACGGATATAATATTGATATTGACTAGAAAATGAATGCATGCAAACGAATACGTACAAAAAATAAAATAATTCTGTCTCCCGATTCTTTGTCGAAGACGTTTCTCTGCACTCGACTCATGTAAAAGATCTAATGTGTGTAAAAGAGTGAGAGGGAGAGAGGTGAAGATGATGCTGGTAAATGGCCGCAGCAGATGCAAAAGGTTAGAGAGGAGCATTGCATTGTTACAATCAACATGGTTAGTTGCCTCTATATATACTATTACCTATGTACATTGACTTTGAATTTTCAATCCCCTCTCACTCTGATTTCTCATGCTGCTGCTGAGATTCCTGGTTTCATAATAGGCGTTAAGGCATTATTATTATTATTATTATTATTATTATTATGGATAGAATATTTATTATTTGGTCTGATATACCACAATACATATTACGTGTGCGTGCTTACTTTCAAGATCAAAACCTTACTTTAGGGAGATATATTTTCGAAAGGTTTTTTCTCTCTCTCTCCCTCTCTACAATGCAGTGACAGAGATGATGTAAATCCACAGCTAAAATTACTGCTGCTGCGCCTCTCGCTTTATGCCGATTGTGACGGTGAATATTTTAAAATGCCTCTTTTACAATCTCTCGTACTTCTTATTTTTACTGTATATATATTATATTTTTATGCGTTATTATTATTACGTATACATGTTTATGTGCGCAGTATATACGCATCTATAGAGACCTGTAGAGTACTTACCATGCATACAATAATAAAAATGATAATAATAATAATAATAATAAGCAGATTTCCCTGAACATACATCGTGTACATATATGCTCTTTGTAGAGTGAACGCATTTATGTATTGAGATGATGATTATCATGCATGTATTTGATTTATTATTATTGTGTTTAAACATTTTTGTTGGGTCTTATACCTCTGCTGCCGTATAATCTTCATTAACTATTTATTTATGTAGGCATAGTATCTCTTATCCCATGCTAGAGCGATTAATTGTTAAACTTTATTTTTTTCAAATGTCCTCGTTGATTATTATAATGTATGTGTATGCTCAAGTATCATCGTATGCATTTGTTAGCATAGTAATAAGGTTGTATATATCTATTTATTTATAAGTGGGCATACAATGACATGAACAAAAAGTTGATTTTATTATTTTTATGATGATCATAGTGCTTTCACTAACTTTTAAGACGCAAAATTGTACAATAACAAGTATTTGTTAGTAGTCTACTTTGCAATTACAATATTTTTTTTCTTCATTTTTGTCGCTACGTCTATATTGGGAATGTCCATTTTTAAATGCAATGAATGGGTTTCACGTTTTTTCAAAGTTGAAAGCTTGAACATTCAAACATTAGGTATGTGCCCATGTTTATGTAAGTACGTGTACGACAGATGTATTACGTTGCCCGGCTCATTAGTTTCATTCCATTTTACAGAAGGTCTACTTTTTTTCTATGAAGTTGGTCAAATTATTTAACTGCATACTACACACATTGCCAGACAACGTTAATGTTTCGATCATTTAAGTGGTAAATTTTATTATCCTTGCTTTCTTTGTTCTCCAGCAATTGTGGTTGCGATTGTGTGAGTGAGGTCCAAATTATTTTGCATACAGAAATAATTATTATAATACTCAATACTCTGCGGCAACATGTGGGGTTCATGTGTACGGACAGGCAAATATTACTCATTCTTTTATTCAGAATTGAAGCTTCAAAAATTAGAGATCCTTTTCCTGTTGACAAATTTCCTTTCTGCTATACAATTTCCTGGCAGACAGGATGTCATGAAACGAAACAGGGAAATGAGTGAGAGGAACATGTATAAAAAACATGGAAAGGGAACACGTTTTAAAGCATTTCCTAAATCACAAAAGACGTACACCACCCCTCTGTCTCCTGCTCATTTTATGTTAGAGGCTGATTTTACGTTGAAAGCATGCTTCATCTCAGCACACTTAATCTCTATCATCAATGCTATGCATGTAGGTTTCAGAGTGGAAAGATTTCAAACGTCTGTTATCGGCAAAATTCCAATAGCATCGAATTGAGGTTTATTACAGAAGATGAATTTCCTTGTTTTGAATAGTAAACCAGCAGTACTGGATTATCAGGTGATAAGAAAAGAACCAAAAAATAAATAAATACTAGGACGATACGTGTAGAGAAGAGAGGGCAGTGACAATTCAAGTGACAAAGGATACCAATCCAAAATAGCTGTTGTGACAATACAGCTTGATCTCAGTTCATAATAGTATCCCACGACGTGTGATTAACAAACATCACGGTATCCGATTTATTGTCCCTATCCAAGAAAACGCATCACAAATAATAATAAATAATGCATTTACCAGTTTTTAGTAGATTGAATTTGATTTAAAATGAAAATGTATACATGCATAGACGTCGTAGATGGACGAGTAGCGTAACTGGCGACTCAAGTCAAGTACTGACATGTGCGTGGGAAGTTGTGGTTGTCGTCACCCTATCCAAGAAAATGCATTTTCCACAAGACACTATAATAATCCTTTCTGCGTGTGTCTGTTTGTTTACACAAAATCTAGTTCAGCAGAGATTGATATATTTTTTCTCTTCCATTATTCCTGCATGTGCAAATGTAGACATACTACTCATCTGAGCAACGTCCTTTTTTATAGGTATATATATGTCAGTTTTATTGAGAAAATTGATCTGATAATTGTAATTCTTTAAATCCACGGCTTTAATAGAGTTTGGTGAGAATCCACTCAACTCCGTTTTATGTATTTGTGTGTAGGATGCAATTTCTCGTGACGCTTTTTAATATATTTTTTTTGCAGTATTGGGTTACCAAAATGTGACGAAAGCTTAGAGTTGTAAAGTGTACGGTAAACATGGCAAAACACTATAAGAAACATGAATTCTCTACGGTGTCATAAATCAATTTAGAGGTGACCCAGTATAGTAGTAGTAAATGCGTCGTGGTAAAACAGTCATAATAATAATTATAGTCTGCTACACGTTTATTCTATACTCTTTCTTTTGCTATGCTTTGCCTGCATATATGACACTCATAATTCTACAATAAAAACCACATATAATGCAGTAATAAATTGTAACTGACAAGTGAACAATGAATGACAGTGTGATATAATAGAGTGTTTTATTTTGATTATTATTTATAGTTTTTTTTACTGTTGGCTCTACTGCAAAAGTCATAAAGTGACGAAGACGTCGACCAGTGATCTAGTTAAAATCATAGAAGCCAAGGCGTGTTTTCCCAACTAAAAAGTATTCAAGCTGCGGACAGCAGCAACGGGGAAAAAATGGAAGACTGATGTCTGGATTTAGCATTTGCAGACACTTTTATTTTGCTGTGAGACATGATCAGCAGTGCTGAACGATTTCCCAGTGAAACAAAGACGAACTCGGGTTTATCAGCAGCAACATCATCACCTTCATTGGAACATCATCATCTTCATCAAACCCAAGAGAAATATGTGGATTGCCCTGACAGATGTGTAGTGACTGGTGCAAAGTAATCGAAAATCCGTCCCTGGTTCCACAGAAATGGAACTTAAAGTTTGGGTGGAGGGAATTCAACGGGTTGTCTGTGGGGTCAATGAGAAAACAACATGTCAGGTACTTAAACTACTAGTTTCGCTTACTTCAAATAAATAATTTAATCTACATCACTCATTCATTCCCAGAAGAAAAAAAGGGATACTAAACTCTTTCTGGTATTCCCATGAAAATTTCACACAAAGACGTGGTTGTTGTAAAGCTTGTTATCGTGTAAAAAAGTAGGAGTAGCCAAAGTCATGCCTTTTTAGTAGGGGGCGTATTACTTTATCTTTCTCTCTCCTTGGGTTCATTTTATTACTGTCGGTGAGCTTGAATGGAACATGCCCGTTCAGAGAAGACACGGAAATCGTTGCAGTTCATTTACTTATTATTCCTCTAATTGCTTTCAAGTACTAATAACTTGGCCTAATACCTCAGAAAGAAACTTTGCTAGTGCGTTTTAAAACCTGCTTGCCATCCATGACACATCAAAGTTGTTGTTATAAAGATAGGTCAGTGCAAGTTAGAGAAGAATGGTTCCAATTAACAAACAGTAAGCATCTCTCAAATAAAAACAACTATCTCTTGTGCCAAGTCAGCAAGGAGTAGGAGACCAGAGACAAGTAAAAAATAACTTTTGAAGCTTATTCTTCAACAACAGTGGAACACGAACGACAATTTTCGTTAGCAGATGTATACATACATATATATGCACCGGGGAAATAAATTCGTCACAAAAAATGCTTCCGCTTTTTTTTAATACTACATTTCAACTTATTAATAAAGGAGCAGTGCAAATATCTATGTAGTACGTTTATAGTTTTTATATAGGAATGATGTTGCTTCCGAACTAAATAGTACACGTAACTTATCTCTCACTACTCACTTACTACTAATCATGTCATCCACATGTGAAATTTGTGCAGTTGAAGATGTTGTTGTTGGCAGGATTTGAAATGGAGGCGACATACCTAATATAAGAACATTATAATAGTAGCAGCGCGTATTTATGTGTACGACACAAAAAAAAACATGCTACACTTTACATTTGCACAATATCTGTTTTGCGGTTTTTGTTGTTGGTTTCAAATTTGCAAAAACTTTATGTCGATTTGCATCTTTGCATAGAGTAGTAATGTTTTAGTGCTCATGATGATCATGATATTTTGAAATGATTATAAAAGTGTGTGCCAGCTATACAGAAACGATTGACCTTGTGCTTTTGTGTGTGTGAAATAAAGTATGCTAACGACACAAGTGGACTAATATTGGAAAAATAATATGTGTATAGAGAATTGATAGTAGATGTAATATGTAAAAGTACTAAATTTTGCGAGGATTTATTCATGGCATGATGATATGACTTATTTCTATATTCGATATCCTTTTATTTTAAGCAGTTAATGGTTGGTGGAAAAATGGAGTATAGTATAGTGCTATATTGATATGTGATGGGGGTAATTGTGTGGGTCGTATTTCAGCAAACAAAATTAAAAATGATTTTCTTGTGTTTTGAATCCCTTATATTTTCCTTGAAGACCTATTTCATGTTTTTTTTTCAATATACCATTTCATTTAGAGCTTTAGTCGTTGAAAAAGTTTGGTGGAAGTAACAAGAGTCGTGTTGCTGAATTATCTATATTTCAACAGTTTTGTTATTACTTGTCAACTTTAAACTGATCGTGTGTACAATATTTTGTCTTACAGGTGCTACTAAAATGGGGTGAGCATTCAAACGACGTGCAATTCATACTGCAGTGGTCACCATTGGACTCTTCGAGTAGTTCAACAAAAAACACATCACCTGGAAAATCTGGTCATCATCAATCTGCAAATAATGATGCGAGTGGAGGAGCGGATCCATTGAGTGACCATCTTCAAACCTCCTCTCTGCAGTTCAAAGGGGGAACATCCACGCCGTCGTCTTCGTACTCGCCTGGGAGTGGTGTCAGTGGTAGTACAAATCCAACCAACTGTATTCTACAAAGTAATGGACTCTCATCGTCATCTTCGTCGTCGAAAAAATTGCCATATTCTTCAACGTCATCTTCGTACCAACAGCGACCCAGTCCTACTTTAGGGCAAAGTAATCCAAATAGTTTTAAACAGTTTTCTCATCATCACAACAATCCTCATCAACACCTAAATGGGGGTTCTTCCGTGGTAGGTAGTAGGCTGACGTCTTCCTCAAATGAGGCATCGTCCTCCTCATCAACCACGTCATCATCTAGTATAATGAAGGGTGCTCCACAAAGACTGATTCATAACAGTGATGCCATAAAGGATTTTTCAGCAATGAGTGGAAAAGTGAATAGTTCGCCTGGTGGCAACTCGTTACGACAACACCATGCAACACCAATACTGCCACCTCATCAGTTGACGAAAATGAAAGAGTTGAGCGCACCACCGCCGTACAGAGAGCCTCCCAATCCGTTATCATATCAAGGAAAAGTGTCCCCATCAGTGTCTTCTCCTAGTTTAAAGGGTCTCCCGCCGTATCGCGAACCTCCTCCACCAACAATGATGCAACAACAACAACAATCACCTTCACAATATCAGAATGCATATCCACTCAGACATTGCAGTAATAGTAGTTGCTCTCCAGTGCGCGGTATGTCAAACTCTCAAGGTTCTCAGTCATTTTTTGGATCGTCGGCTAATAGTTCGTCCTCTAGTTTATTAAATAACGCTAGTAGTTGTGTAAGTACTTCCGGTGTTCCTAGTTCTAAAGAATCTCCTAGTAAGCAAACGCAACATAATCCTCACATGCCACCAACCATGCCTCTCAGTTCTCATGATCCTCTTCCGTCGTCGCATAACAATAACGCCAGTGATAAGTCTGAAAGTTCAACGTTTTGGAATTCAAAAGTAAGCTACACCCACAAGAAACAAATTATAGTAGTAGTACCCGTTTCAATGGGTTTTCATGTAATATTTTTATTATTAATTAACTTAGGATCAACCTGTAATAAATGGTGACACAGCTCCGAGTCAAAACGGATCAGTGAACAAGACCTCAACTTTACCCAGTTCTATTGACAGTCCTAATTCTCATTACAAAGAATTAGTACGTCTTGTTAATTCTCAGAGAGAGAAACTGACTTCTCAGCAAGCTGAACTTACACAAGTAAAATAAACTAACGTTAATTTAATGTCAAATACTATTTTTTATAATCTTTTTGCAAAATGGTTCATAATTTTTTTTACCCACTCTTTAGTACGACGCAGAAATCATGTTTTGGGAAGGAAAGGCGAAAGAGCAGCAACGAAATATGGAGTTTATTACAACAGAAATCTCTCGACTGGAATTAATTAGCTCGCAAAATGAAAGTCAAGTACTTTCATTTGCTCATCTGGAGGAAGAGAATGATTACATGCGTCAGGAGTCTGACACGCTTAAGACCGAGCTGACATCTCTTAGAGGAGATTTGGGCAAATGCGAGAATGAACTAGACAAATGCAGAAATCGGCTCAGGTACCTGATCCTCAGTGACCTCCCAATTTTACCTAAGTGTGCTCCATTCTTTATTTATAATGCTTATAACATACGGTTTACGTAACACTTTAAGGTGTAGTGGAAATGCAAGGATTTAACGCTAAACATTTGTCTTGATTGATATAGAAAACTAGTGGATGACCTTCATACAACACAAAACACTACATCTCAACGGCAAGACGAATGGCGTCAAAGGGAAGCTGCAACCCTTGCAGAAGTGGACAGATTAAAAAAGGAACTGGAGTTGGCACGACGAGAAACTGATGCCGTATCTGATCTCTCTGGCTCACTTGACAAGGAGGTTCATTGTTTGGATTCTACACTTGCCGAGAAGAAAAAGCAAATGGAGCAACTTGTTTCAGCAATGAAGGAGGCCAATTTGCAGAGCTTAATTATTAATCCACCTGAAGAGCTAGTAGATGGGGGTGTACATCAACGTTCTGGAAGCACGAGACGCATGATTGGCTCCCCCAGGCAACTTGAAAACGCTGCACCTACAAGTAAAAACCCACATGGTGTGTGGGTTTAAAGAACCACGTTTGCCATCTTAATTAAAAACTACAAAGAAAAATGTCACCGAAAAAAATAACCTTAAATTATATCACATATAGTTAACTATCGTTATGTGCATGGGACACATGTAATGCGAAAATGCAAAGAGAAATAGTCATTCATGAAACGCGTGAACTAAACGTCTTGATATATTCGTTTGAAGGCCACGTACATTAAACTTGTAGATTTTAGTTAGCTTTAACAGAAACTAGTAAAGATTTTCTAACGTTTTCGTTTCAATGCACAAATGAAGTCAATTCCTTAATTAAGGTTTATAAATAAGTAAGTATTATATATTGTAAGGGTGAAATGTCACATGAAATGCCCAGTAATTGATTATATTAAAGAATATATATATACACATATATTATTATCTAAATAAGTACAGTCGACAGAATCACTATGAAAACACATAGTGAAATGATTATTTAATCAACACTTATAAAAATCAAGCACTTAGGATTAGTTTCGTTCTATGCTAACATGATATAGATTTCGATTCTCGTCCCATCAAGATCGGAGTATTTAATTATTATAAACATATATACATACTATGTATCTCATGCCTTAACCATACATCACGTTATACTTTAAACATGATTTCTTTATTTCAAACGTCTAGATTTATGTTTACTTATAAGTTTATTATTATATGCGCATATAATAAGTAAAATACAACAACAAACAACAACTACAGGTAACTCAACTCTTAAAGGAAAATTAAATTACAAGCATTCGTATTTAATTATACCGAGCACTAAGAGCTAATATATTTGATTATTATAGTGACATTGAACATTATACTATACTAAAGTGCACTTGGGCGCTTCGGTGCAATTCTAAATTAATTTGTGTGAATTCCTACGCATGAAATAAAGAAAATTTACAGCTTGATATATACCGCGTTATCAAACTTGAAGAAAATTAATTATTACAATATCTAAAGCACTTGATTAAATGTCTTGTCATAATGGGCTACTGCATATCACAATATTTATATTACTATACTAGCATTAATCATCGCTATAGCCCACCTTCAAATTTTATTTACAAATATTACAGTTCTGTAGTTATTAGCTGTGCATAACATTCCTCTTCCGGACTATCATGCGATTTTATTAGCCCTTAAACTTTTTAGGATTTTTCCAGCGTTGCGGGTGTGATAATTGAAATTGGATTCTACATCACTGGGACCTTTCTGCGATCTTTTGTCGAGGTCATCTCTAAATCCTGCTCGCATACTTCTCGTCACTCTATTTTCCTGAAAACAGAACAATTAAATATTGCATACATAATTGCACAAACAAAACTCTTTTTTAAATCTGAAATATATGTATTATATATATCATCAAGCTTATTACTTGCGTGATGGAAGTTTCTGGTTTTCTTTTCCTTTTTAAATTAGCACCAGGCACAGTCTTATCTTTTTGACAAGTGCATTCGAACATACACTCCGATCAACCTACAATGGCTTTTGTATGATTTTCGACAATCCATGAGGGAAGAGCAAATGCAGCCCAGTCTACAAACTGGAGCATGACAGTTGAACACGGTTGGCGGCAGGAGCTTGAGGCTGGATGCAGAATTTTCAATGTCCAAATGCATAGGGACATCTTTTTCTTTCAGGTAGTCCTTGTGATTAACCGTGATGATACGCTGTTCCGAAATAACGTAGATTTCATTTTTGTCCACTTTAAAAATCTTCCAAACTTCCTTTTCTTCAACATTATTCTCCAGACTTGGGCCACTTGAGAAATTGATGAGTTTCTGACCGGAACCCATGGTTCCCGGATTATTGAACAAGTAATTTACCTTAACTGGACCAACTTCTTGTTTCATACGATGTTTGAGTACTGTAAAAACAAATATTAAGATCAATTATATATACACCTTTTGTGACAAACATGCACAACAAGATTAGTACTCACACTTTATTTTCTAGTTTTCCTAAATTGTTGACCTGACGACGCTGTCCTGCTGGTTTGCCGGCTACAATGGTTGAATATATAATGTCTTCATAAAATATGGTCCTAGTAAACTCAGTCATACCACTAAATATCGTCAAAATTTTGATTATATTTACATAAAATACATATATATCGTATTTCTACCTAATTATGTCTCCTTTTTT
>JAHZNC010005313.1:0-11342 GCA_027744095.1 Zhuqinia jingwanae | reverse complement strand
CAGTGGAGCTGCAAAACAGGATTTGAAGCCATATGCGGTAAAAGCATTTAACTGGGATAGCAATTCTGAAAGGGAGCTTATTGAGGCAAGAAAAAACTTTCCAGGAGTTTGGTACTAGCTACAAAAAGACAAAAGAAATTTACTATTTATTTTGTAATAATCAAAACTTTTCAAGCAAGCAAAATCATATTTCGTATTTGTATTTATTTATTTGCGAGCTTGTTTACAGTGGAGTTTGACTGCATGGACATTAATTTAATTTTTAATCTCACTTGAGATATATTTAGTCTGGAAATGTGACAAGAATTAAAATTTTCCTTTGTCATTGAAATAGTTAACACGTTAATGAAGCCGCCAGTCGTTATACTTCTCTTTCCTCGCCACTTTGCCATACCAAAACGTCTACGAGCATGAGACTTGACTTTGCGACGAAGTAACCATTTTTTCCTTGCACGTTGTCGACCAGCGAACTTTGTACGAATTCCATACGCAAACTTGCGCACATTCAAGCGGTCAAATGTTCCGTGGATATTGTTGCTATAGTATTTTCAGAAGAAAAAAACGGGTTACTATATTGCTTTCCTAACAACATATGGAACAGATATTCAAATAGTAGTAGTTATTATGATTTGTGTACTGATGGATGACATACCCCAGATACAAATGATATGCTTCATACGGGATTTCTCTGGGCATCGGTACTTGAGCCATGGCAAATTTTTGACCTCCCATAATGTTGGAATTCAACGGGACTCGCTTTAAAACGACGAGGTAACCTTCCCCAGGCGGTAAGTAAGGATCTTGGAACGATATGTACTTTTTATTCGTTTCCTTTTCAGCTCGAATGAATACTGGAACCTTAGGTTTTCCATAGGGGTAATATGCAACACCAAGAGAAGTAGGCTTTTGCATAAGAATCCGATTCGTTTCCACATATTCACCGTTGATAATTGCATGGCCTTTCACACCTGCCTTGTGACTTTTCAGAGAATTTGTCTGCTTCTTTCGCCGTGTGGAACGAGCACGATTATGTATGCTAGAGTTATACTTATTTTTTACAGCGCTAAAGGAAAAAGCCTCGAGATTCATTTGGTCGCAAACAATAATCTCAAGTGGAATGAATATTATAACAGCCAAAAGGGTAAGAGCTATTAGTGAGGCCATTCCTAAATTATTTTATGCCAACTTCATTTAAGAGTTCATTTGATCAAAGTCTCTAGTAAAGTAGATTGTTTAAAGAAGCATTGTCTCATTTAATCATGCATATAGAATGACAATTGGCGATTATGCGCATATATGAGGGTGCAATGATGGTTAGTGTATTTCAATTTTAATCCAATTTATTTAATTATCGAATAATAATTGCTACTTTTCTATTGTTCTACACATGAATTTTTTTTATTTTCTCTTACTTTTAAATAGTTCTACAATTTCATTCAATTATACAATACATACATATAGATAATACATTTTTACCTATGTAATCAGATTCTGTGACTATATTTTAAATAACATGATATATTACACCAAATTTACACCATCTCTTCTTTACACCAAATTTACAATGGTGAAAAATGCAAAAGTTTAGCAATCAACGTTGGATCACGTCATCTCTCGCAGAAACTAACCTGACTCCATTCCATTTCGCGGAGGGTGAGTCCAAATTAGTTTCGGGCTTATTACGATTGTTAATAAAGTATTTTGTATAAATTTAACTCTATCAAAAAATAATAATTATTGTAAAAAATTGTGCGTACCATAAACATTAATTACAAGGAGATCATACACATATGTACCTTTAATCTTTCCTAAATTAAATTGACATTGTCACAAAAATAGGATTTAAAATAAAGTAATTGTGTAAATAGCTTGCATATATACATAAAAGTAGTGGTCATTTGTATATATTTAAAAAATATGTACTTTTATCAACAACAACATATAGGTTGCCAATCATGGACATTCAAGTTGTTTTTATCAGATTTTACTGGTCGTAATTTATGTTTTTTTTTATTTTTGTCAAACTTGTGATATTCAATCTAAGTTTTATAATGTAATAATTATTGATGGTCGCTTCGGTGTCGAATCCTTATGTGCCCTAGGAGGTACTAAAACAGGTTGTTCAATCGAAACGGTCTTTGCAGGATGAGAGCGCCTTCTTGAAGCATGTTTGCAGATCTGATTTCTATTAAATAAGATAATAAAAAATAAACCTACAATTCTGCGTTTTATACTATAGTTTGAAAATATTTTACTTACCGCTTGTTTAAGTGAGTTCTTAAATTATTTTTGTCCAAGAAAACATTAAAACATTTGTCACAGCCGTGCAATTTTCTCGGAACTTTAATGTCACTGTGATCTTTAAATATATGATTCCTGACATGGTGCGGATACAAAAACTTTTCCTTGCATCCGGGTTTCAAGCATTTGAATCGTCGTTCTTCGTTTCCGCTATGTTTGACATGCGAATTCAGGCCGCTTTTAGTGTTGGTTGTATGCCCACAAATGCAATACCAAAGGCCTCCAGATTCGTTTCCGTCAATAGGAGGCTCATATCTATCTACCGCGTGAGCAACCCTTTCCTTCTTAATATTCCTCAACGTTACCAGTAAACCTTCCGGCAAAGAAAGGACAGGAGGTGACTGGGATGAGCTACTGGAATGATGCGTTAGCGGCTCAGCTTTTATAGGAGCTTTTATAATGCCTCGAATCCTTTTTGGTTCTTTATTATTCCCAGAAGCCTTTTTTCGCTTATTTGATGATGGTGGCAGTGCTTGGATAACAGAACTTGTTGAATGATCTTCCATTGTGGGAGCACCCGTATCTGCCCATGTCTCGTTGAAAATGCCGTTGATACTGGTGGTATCATCCTCCAATGATAATGACGGTGTGCCCTGCGACATTTTAGATCATCAACATTTATTATTTCAAGAGTATTATACAAAAGGATTACCATCAATTTATCTACCCGACTGGTACAAACTAAATATATAACTATTTTTATGTCAGATGTACCAGGATTTGACTTCTAACAACTGTAATGCTGTCGTTGTCATTTGGTGAGTCATCCAAGTCTATTTCATATGGGATTCTGACTCTGGGTCCTTCCATTTGTAAACCATTTGAAAATACCGAAGTTCTCTGCACGTTCCGATTTTCCTTGTGAGATCTCTGTGAGACCTGCATTCCAGGATTCCGAGATATGATCGGTGGTGACATTATTGAGATTCTACTGGTCTTCTGAGATTCCTATATAATAAAAAATTAATCGGAAAATATTTTCACACAATATGTATGTTATGTTTCAGTTTAATTAAGCCAACTTCACCTTCAGGAAACTTACTTTTCCATTCACAACATCAACAATTTGAATGTCAGCATCAGTTCCAGGTAATCCAGTTGAATTGTTCCCATCGCCGTTGTTGAGTTGAATAGCATTGCTATCACCGCAGTGTTTCTTGTCGTTTGAATTACTACTGCTTTGTTGCTGACAGCTTCCGTCAGTTCTAACGTTATAGTTTGTAATTGCTCGATCATCATTAAAATATTCGACATGACCATGACCCTCATTAGAATTTTCAAATACTTCTTCCCTGTCTTCGCAATACCCTGATTCAAGGGTGGTGATCGTAGAGTTTGAGCGGCGACGGTCCAAGGTTACGGATGCTAATAAAACACTTGCAGCACCATCATGATTGTTAAATGTATTCCGTTCTTCTTGTTGGTTCGACGAAAATGCGTACACATCCCTGGAAATTTCAGCCACTTCGGGTACAATATTACCTCTTTCAACACTGTTCATGTTTGCACATACAGGATCAAATTGAGAACCTTCAGTGTTGGCAACCGTTTCTTCCTCCATATAACTGCTACAGTCACGACGGTAAAACATAGAAGAATTCGCACTTGTTGCACTATAATTGTGAACGTCACACCATCCCCGAGAAATACTCTCTTCAATCTTGGATACCTGCTCATTAACGGTACCCATGAAATGGTCCATTTTCTCGCCAAACCGACGTAATTCATCCTTGTTTTCTTGTCTCATATGTTCTAAAAATTTAAATATCTTCTCTTCCATGCCTATGCTATGATGGCGTGGTGTGAACGTTTCGTTCATGGATTTGTTAACGTTGGACATGTTTATTAAGAACTCTTGTGCCGAATCTGTGTGAATGTGGTACATGCAATCTGGATGCATGGAATTCGAATTCCCCGTTCGCCGATGTCCGTTGTGTCCCGTCATATGGCCATTTGAATTACTGAAGCTATTCATCGCCATTTCACAGAGTACTTGGGATTTTTCTCGAAGAACGGGCAGCGATATTCAACACTCAACTTATATGGAACAAACGGTGATTAACACAAAACAACACATGCACAATTTTGCAAAGTCAAAAAGTTTAACCTTGCAAACTTCAAAATAGGGTGTCACGGAAAGAAAAAATAACGTAAATGACTCCTTGACCCCCTTCAGAAGTGAAGGATTTCCGGTCGATCTAAAATAAAAACAAATGTCTTAAAAAAAATGTAAATGTAAATCAAAGACAAAAACACGCTTTACCTTTTGTCCTTGATTTTCTATAAATCAACCAATAAATCTAGTTGCACTAGTCTATATATACGAACATGGACTATCGATGGACAGTTACACAATAACAATCTAGTCATCATGACTCTTTTTTAGCTCACCATTTTAAACAACTAAAATATTTACATACTTTTTTTTTCAGATAGATCAGTCTTACAAATATCACGACAAGTTTGTGTGTATGAAAATTGAAAGGAAATCGATTCCATTGGCATTTATGTTACTACTTTATATATTCATTTACTTGTCAGTTAAAAATTTGACACGAGATGAAAACAATAAGCTTAAGCTAAACACGCTCCTGTGGGTACTACCACTACCACTACCACCGACTGACTGACAATTCCTTGCTACGTGTACTCACTGTCAGCCAGCAGACACGAGAATTTTTCTATTCCATGGAACGCGAACGAAACGGAATTTTGGTTCTCTACGCAAATGTACATTTCCAGTCAGCAGTAACAACGATGCGCTGTTGACTATGTATGTGTATAAGAAAAGTGATTACATAATATAGTACTCACACTCAATCCTAATCTCATATTACATGTAGACATTTTCACATGTAATAACATGTTCGACACACGACTGTTCCTGCAGTCTTGTGTAGAACCGATTTTGTAAATTCCCTACATGGTTTGTACAATTGACCGTTTAAGAGTTCACAACTTACGAATTTACGATGTGTACCAACCAAACAAGTGTTTGTCCTATAAAAAGTTGGTGACTATATGACAGAGACAGAAGTACTGTCACAGTCCAACCGAAGAAAAATATAGTAGGAAGAATGTGTGTATAAAGAATTACAATTTTAAGAAAACTTTCCACATTGCATGTGCCCACATAAATTGAACTATATAATATGTATTTATGTATGTGTGTTGTTATATTTGTGACTTCATTTGAGTAACAAAAGGAAGTACTGGCTACCCGAGTATTTATAATTCGAATTAATATATTCCTTCAAGAATGACTAACAGTAAAAATAGTACATGTATTTTTAGCGTTCAACAAACGAAATACATACGTTAGTGGGATGGGATGAGATGTAATACCTAATGCATACAATAACGTCCATACCCTCAATCACAATGAGTCATTGGCAATGACTCATGTATGTATTATTAATACATTATTCCTTCCTTAAGATATTTTGAATTTGATGACATTTTAAAAACCCTTGCCTTTCTTTGACAAGAGTTAAAATACGGTCTAGAGCTAACTTATGGATTAGGGTTTAGTAAAAGCCACCTACAGCTACACCACCACAACCTGAGTTTAGTTTTTAGTTTAGTCATTGTCATGTGATGCTAACTACTGCTGCTGCTGCAGAGACTTTTACTGTAGCAAAGCGTCTTCTCGATTTGTATAGGACGAATGTACATTTGGTACATAGTCAAATTATTTTTGGAAGAATTTTATTTTTTCCCGATTTTATAATTTGGTGTGCATGTTATAGTATTCACTGGATTTATCATGCGTCCACACTTCATAAGTATGCAATATATGTAATGTACTAACTTATTATTACGTATGCAGATTGTATGGCGAATGCAAATACACAAAGCAATGCATAAATTATTGTAATAATAATAACATATCGGCATTGCAAATGTTTTTGAAGGAATTAATGCATTTTTGCATTCTTGACAGTCTTTCTAAAAATTTGGGGGAAATTTTTTGCTTGTAGCTTCACTGCACACATAAAAAAACATATATGCTTAAATACCGTAGTACTAATTTAATATTCTTTTTAATACTTGGCGCTAAATTAAAAGCAAAATAATTAAATTAAATTCTGCTAAAGTTCATATCCAAACATAATGCTGGGTGAAAATTCTAAATGTTGTAACATTCAAAGAAGGCCGCAGAATACTTTTAAGTAAAAAAATATATGTCAAACGAAATATGCTCTTATTGCAATATTTTCAATATCGATACCCGTTTTCAAACAGTTGTATTTGTATATATGTAAACATCAACAGAAGGAGCACACAAATATCTACTAGCACATAATATGGATGCATGCAAGTTTCATGATGCAACTGCAAATGAAAAAGAAGGTGATGTGACTATAATTACCATGTGCATATCATTAAATTGTGTAGTAGGGATATTATTATTAGCAGACGAAAAAAATTATCCATATAAAATTAACCACAAATAAAAAGGTTGTTACTTTTACTTTGATTATCATAAGGAGAGTTCACGGTAACAGTGGATGTCATTATGAAAGCGGTAAAGTGAATAAAAACTACACGAGGTAGACACTGTTTAACTTTGCAAAAATTAACTCTTTTATTTGGCTACAACTAGTTTCGCATATAGCTTCATCAGGTAGCATTTAAATGTCAATCCAGGTTATTCATTGTTATATGTGAAGTATTTTTGGGTTGAGCATGGGATGATGATGATGATGATGACGACGACGCTGGTTGATTAAATGAAGTGCTGGGCTGTGGTCGAGCTGATTGGTTACTAGATTGTGATTTTGAATTTGGAAATCTAGATCGTTGTTTGTTTGGAAACTTTGGCATTTTGTTGACGCCTTTAAAAGCAGGGGGAGCCTGAGGACGAAAATGATTTTGTCGAGAGTGTTGCCTATATCCCTGAGCTGGTACATTATTATTGAAGTTAAAATGACTGGGTACCGGCGGAGGCAAATTACAAGGATGATTCGGGTAGTATTGTGCTCCTCCTTGAAATCCAAGCTCATGATTAAATTGTTGTTGATGATCATAAGAAGGGAGGGGCATATAGGATGAATTGGTTCCGGCCTGGTATTTTCGGTGAGTTTTCCTCTGATATGGAGTCTGGTGGTGATAAGGAAATGCTTTTTTCTTCACAAATTTCTTTGCTGTAGTTAGATATTTATCTCCATCTTTCAAGAAATCGTCATATTCGGACTTCACAGTCTTGGGTGAAAAATCTTCAGATGAAAGGAGTATTCTTTTTTCCATTTCTTGGGCGTAATAACTTCTCGTTGTTGGCGGCTCTTCATTTTTGGCTCTCCAGGAAGGTTCAGTGTGTTTAATCTTGTCTTGATAGGAATCCCACTCGATTGATTTGATAGGATATTTTTTCATGAATTCCAGTCTTGTCTTTATGAAATACAGATTAAAATGTTGTTGAATATTTTGTTGTAGAACTTCCAGTCTGGCTTCATTGGGTTGATGAATTTCCGTGCGAATTAAATCAGCTGTTCTTAATTTTATTAATTCGCACATGAATTTGGTCCCCTCTGTAGCTAGTCCTTGTAGGCAAATTGCTGCAGTTCTTTTCGTTTCCTCTCTGTAGCTATACCTTGCAGACAAATCGCTGCAGTTCTTTTCGTTTCCGTTAGCCTGTTCAGTAATTTATTGGGCAAATCTTTGAAATTTGGGATGAACATCTTTGCCTGTACATTGATAACTGACTTTCGCCGTGATGTAGCTTCATTGATATTGTTGTTGAAGTACCTGCAATGAAAGTAGGTCATCAGGTGGTGAACAATAGCCGCACTGCATTCGTTTGGAAGCACTTGATCACATGATGAGTTTGGAAGTTTGTCAATAAAATCCCTATCAGGGGAAAAAGGTACAAAACCTAATTTTAGCAGTAAATTGATGTATTCATCGATCATGTGGTCGTCGTCTTTATCGTCTAGGAGATCATGAATTGTAAGCAGCTTTTCGGGATCAATCGCTTCAAGTTGAACTGAAAGGGCTGAGCAGAAGTCTGATTGTCTTTTTTTCTTAATCTTGCTTTCGGTTCCGTCATTGAAATCTGCGGTGATTTTCTTTTTTTGCCTTTGAGCAGACGGGGTTGCAATTTGCCTTGTCTGAATCAGTTGATGTTCTATTTGGTCTGCTTCAACAGATATATCGAGGTCATCCTCATCAACGAAAGGGACAGTGGGAGTTTTATTTTTCTTCCGACTTTGCCGATCTTTTCTCCAATACACATAAAATACAACTCCACAAACAATTCCAAATATAAGTAAGACAATTTGTATGATTAAGACAACACACAAAATAATTGATGTGTTGTCGCTACGGTTGCTGGTGCCATTGGCTGATTGATTTTTCTGAAAATCAACCATCGTAGTCCCTTCAGTTGGGTAAGTTGTCGTTGCATTTCTCGCAATTTCTATAGTTGTAGGTGGAGTAAAAGTAGTACTAATAGTAGGAGTCCGATTAGAAGTAGTAGTAATAGTAGGAGGAGGCAGTGAAGTAGTAGGCAAAGTGCTGACATCAATAGATATGTTGGTTGTCTCAGGTGTCACCCCTACTTCTTCACCACTTTTGGGACCGTTATCTACAAAAATATGATCATCATTTATGTTCCTATTTTCCTGTTCAAAGGTAACTGAAAATAAACCCGTTCATTAACTTACAATAACAATTTAAAGGACATAGGCACCGGGCCTGCTGGGGCCCCGATAATGCGCAAATATAAGAACAACTTGAATTTAAACAGGGGTTTGCCCTTAAAATTTTATTTGTTGTTCTTTGTGAGACCCATGCTCCTTTATAATTGGGTTCCGGAACGTCTCGTTCAGTTTTTCCAGTCAATTTGTTAACCGACGTGGTTGAGGATATGTACATTTTCGTTCCGTTGGTTTTCACCTCACCCCAAAATATCACGTTGCCCATTAAAGCCAGATAGACTGGATATGGCTTGATGCTACCTCCAAAATACACTATTTTTCTGGCACTTCCATTGAATCCGGCAGACTCAAATTGAGAGCTCCCATGGGAAATCCAATATATCCGTTTTTCTAAGATGTCGACGGCAATAGATGTGGGCCTGGTGACGTCATTAATTATTTTGGTAGGGATACTACCATCCATTCCAATTCTCCAAATGCCACCATTGTTTCCCCAAAATGTATAAAATAGGATCCTATTTGGAAAGCATAAAAAATATTTTTCGAGTGATGATAATTAATTAAATTAGTATTTTCTTCTCACCCTTCGTTAGGATTGAGTGCAACGTCATGTGGGACACCTGCACTTCCCTTGCCTATTTCAGCGCACATGGTTGAATTTTTTGCGCAGACTGTTATACATTTCAATTTGGTGTTAACGGAGTATGTATTTCCAGTCCTCCAGTCTAATGCCAATTTTTGCGGAGTGGCTATACCCGCATCTGAAATAAACTGGAGAGCCCCATTCTTTTAGTTGACGTTCCCATAAGTCCTAATCCGACCTAGGATGGATGGGGTTTAACCTGATGGAAATTCTCACATTGCCAAGAATGCATATTTTGTATAGGAGTTAAAAAAACAAGGTAAAAATACCATAGGCCAGTGTAAGGCTCACGGACAATTAAAAAATAATGTTTTTAACATCAACACGGCCGATTTAAAACAGCTAAAAGTTCAAAGGTTCTCACAAGAAACGATCTGACATATTAGTATTTTCAATTAAATGTAGAATATCGTATATACACTTGATTCACAATGCTTATAAATTATGTAACACTCATAATTCAATATTTAGCATTCGTCTGCATGCTTAGCTGCAACAATTTGTTGAACGACCCTGGAAATAAAAAACTAAAATAAAAAAGTTGTACGTGCATTTAAGCATCTTCGATGTGTATGTATATAATATATAATACCTATCATCTCGAATTTTTCGAACCCAATGACAAGTTGCGTTTATAATTAGGAATATGGCCAAGATTGTAATCAGTCCAATCAAAATTTCTTTAAAATAGGCAGCAACAATGTTTTCAGCAATTGCAACATTTTCTTCTACTTCTTCTTTAATATAATTTACGTCTTCCTCTATCGGCTGTAATACATCTTCCATTATATCTGCGCCTTTGTCAAGAATATTTTCTTCATTTGCTAATGCTCGCTCGCCAACCGCTCCAATTGACATGAAGTCTTGATCTACGCATAAACATAATGTGTTTGCAACATTCAAGTTTATTATGCAATAATATTGTTGTGATTTACGATTTAAACTCTTTAAGTTTGAAAATATTTTGCTCACACAAGAAGTCACGTTCCTCTGAAGTTATCGTTGTTGTTGTTATGAAATTAAAATTGCAACTTATAATCACGACTATGATTGTATAAAAAGCAAACATTTTGTCACCAATATTTAGTATTTTGTTGAATTCTTATATTTTAACTATAATCAAAAACAATCTTTTAAAAAACTATTATTTTTTATTCACACCAATTCACATAACACAAAATAATTTGAATAAATTATGAAAAAGTAAAGACTAAATCTACTTATTGCACCTAGAAGTATCGCAAAAACAGAAATCAGATTTAGATGGTTTTTTGATACTAACGCAGCCTGTTTTACGAACAGCAATGCAACTCCGCATAAAACGTACCTTGTCTCCACCTCTTACTTCAGCACTCATACATATTTGACCTACATTTGAAATGAACAAATAATTCTACGTACAATAATAATAAAAGCAATATAGATTATGCAAAATTCAAATTTATTAGCACACCTGATGCACATTTCCTTATGTTCTTTGGGTTTGCCTTACAATTTTTTTCATATGGCAGCTTAAACTCGGTTTCGTTCATGTTTATCGTGGAGACACATTCGAATATATATATTTTTTGGTGTAAATAACTTCCATAAGAATGTCGTACCCAAAAAATGGAAGCTGGTACTTCCATAAGAATGTCGTATCCACAGATACAATTACAAATAGACGTTATAAATTCCATAAAAGTGAGTGATAAGATACTATTAATTTTACAGTGGTATGAATAAGATTACATTTTCTT
>JAHZNC010005312.1:0-12235 GCA_027744095.1 Zhuqinia jingwanae | reverse complement strand
AGGTTATTGAAAAAAATCCTCAACTTTTCAAATTCAATTTTCAGTTTGCTCAAGCGTACTATAATATGCATCATGTAAAACGCAACAATGCAATGAATGACGTGTGCCCAAAAAAACAATATTCGAAAAATATGCGAGCCATACAGTGATACTCATTATAAATGAATGAATGAATGAGACATGTAAAGTTACTTACCTTTTTTTGCTTGTCATATACCTTCTTTTTTGTATCAAGCAGACTTTTGTTGTGTGTAATTTTAAAAAATAATAAAAATGTCTACAATATCATGTATAGCATCTCGCTCTTGCACTAATTTCTTCCTTTTATTTACTCAATCTTTTAGCACGGCATGTACTTATAAAAAGAATGAAGCTAGCGTATAATAATAATAATAATAATAATAATATACATTTTTTTTCTGTCTCGGTCTTGTCTTGTTTCTTCCACACACACACACATAGCCACTTTGTACTCACTTGCCATTTTTACAAGTTTACAAACAAGCCCAAGCCAAACTACTACTACTACAGCAGCAGCAACTACATCATCATCATGGCTTTGTTTTTATTTCACAGTAAAACAAGTGAATGTAATTGGTAACATGTTTGGAAAAGAAGATGATGAGGTTGCTGATAAGGATGATATGATGTGATGGAGTAATAAAAACGTGCAAGCATGCACATTACTACACGGAAGCATCCTCTCTAAACGTTCCTCTCTGTCTCTCCGCCAAGATTCCTTTCAAGAAGTTAAACAAGCGGGTTGTCTTCTTCTTTTAAATCATACATAGTTTTANCCGCCAAGATTCCTTTCAAGAAGTTAAACAAGCGGGTTGTCTTCTTCTTTTAAATCATATATAGTTTTAAGTAAGCAAAAATCAAGTAAATTAGGAAAAAATGCATGTGGTTTGGTGGTGGTATGGTAGAGTGACGTGTGAGATGTTATACATGACGTAATGTTAAATGTGTGGTGTGTTGTTGTGTTGTTGCATGGACATGCATATAGATATACATAGATGTGAATATATTATATAAAATGCATATAACCATGTACTTACAAACATTCAAAGCAATTATTATTATTATGATGACCAGTACTAATTTAATTTCTTTATTATTTTATTCTGTTAAATTTGGTGGATTCCAGAACAAGGTGTGTTCTTAAAAAGCTTAAAAGCTGGAAAAAGGGTACAAAACAAAAGAGACACCTTCTATTTAATACGAACGCCGTTTCAATTTAGTCACCATCTTTTCATTCGCAACATCGCAACATGCAGGATATCCATAACTGAGGGTTCCGTTCCGAAATATTTCAAATATCGTTTAACTTTTACAATTTACAAAAATATAAACATGCAAGGAGTGTAGCAATTTTGAGATACGGACTAAAATGAGCATTAAAATTGATAACATAATTTGCAATTATCCTCCTTTACGAGTACTTGTACCACAGCCAATAACCCAAAAAAAACTTATCCACATAATAAGTCACAGTTGCAATAAAATTCCTTCTTTATATCATGTCATCAGAGCATCATGCTGATCAACCAGACGCTTAATTATGATCTGGTTCTTACAAACAAACATGATAAGTGTATTGTTTTAGCAATTTTACAAATGTTGTAGGAAACGCTCTCAGCATGGGGTACAGTAGGGCAACAGCAAAAATTGCTCGGTGGTGCTCAAACATCACCATCATCATCTTAGCCAAGCTGTAAAGAATATACATATATCCTTCAAAGTTTTTAACACAGCCACAAAAATTACTTTTAGTGAATTGATACACATAAAAAAATATCCATCTTTTAAACTTTTGTTCACTCAGTTTGTAACTTTTAATACTCATGTTTACATAAACCATTATACTGCTGCTTACCCTTCTATTTATTGCTAAAAAACAGAGGCGTCTTCATTCAAAGCTTTTATTATTATTATTATCATGAAGAAGAAGAAACGTTTCCACAACAGAACAACAGCTTACTACTTAAAATGCACCTCAAGTCCAATGGTCATTAGCAGAAATTATACATGTTGTACGTGGGGCAATTCCCCCATTCAACGCAATGACGATGAGACGTTTTTTTTCTCCTCTTCTTCTTATTCTTCTGTCTATTTTCAATACAATTTATTGAACAAGTCGTCCACCGTCGCCGTCCGTCCGTCGTACAACCATCATCAGCAACAAAAAAACAATTGTTACCGCTTTCCCCTGCCACATTTTTCAACAAACAACATTTGTACTAAATAAATACACATGTCGTATGAGACTTGCGAACTCAATTTTTATACAAATAAAAATATGGGCGCATTATAAAACGCACATGCCTAAGTTGGCAAATGTGATTATTTTACTATTATTATTTTTATTATCATTGTTGTTTTTTTAATGAATTTTCATGTGTGCTTTTATATGCACATATATGCTTATCCAACAATTAATCGTAATGCCATTGATGATGAACAATAAACATAATAAATATAATAATGATAATGGATATAAATGTAACATGAATATTGTGTGTTGCTGCAACTTCTGCTGCTGTCTATATCATGGGAAAAGACTGGTGTGTATGTGTGTATATTTGTGTACAAGGTGACATGAACTGTTTACTTTACTACTGACAGACAGACAGCAAGAGAGGCAGTATAATAGTTATTAATCCATTCCATCCTTCCGGATACGCCATATAAATATATATGTGAGTGCCGACCGACCTATCAATTTGTACGCATATTTTATGTATATCCTAGTCAATATTCATGGCAGCACACAACCAACACAGCACTCAGGACGGGAATTGCAACTTATTTTTTTTATTATGATAATTGATTATATTTTTACACTATTTTAACTTTAAAACTATGAAACATAATATAACGTTTAAAGCAACAACATAACTCATCGCAATTTTAAATGACTCACCTTGCCTTGTCACAAAAGGGATCGTAAAAACAGAAAAAAAAAAACAAGCAACAGCAGCAGTAGTAATAACAAAAAAAAAAACATCATCATCATAAAAGTAAATTATCCAATGTACAAATTTAATAATAATAATATCTGTTTATTTGAATTAAACCAATATACACATACACCATTTCTAGCGCCTACATGCATACCTTCACATCAATTTGTGTCTTTATTGGGTAGATTTATCATTAGGTTGTAGGTATACATATATTACACATTATTATACATATTGTACACTTTATACCTGCATTACATGATGTCTAGTTCTCATCATCCTAATAACACAACGAAAATGGACAGGAAAAACTGTTTTAATGTTTTGTAATTAATATTAATGTTTAACTTCTGTTTTTGTGATGGAGGAAATTATGAGTTTTAATTCTTGGCTACACTCCATGATTGATGTGTGTACTATAATTTATGCTCTTGCTTTGCTGCTGTTCTTATTATTATAATGACGCAAATAGAATGATCCTAGTCCCAGATTATTACAATAGAAGAACAGAGCACCCAACATCCAACATCAGTCAGTATAGTAGTATAGAAGCGGCAACAAAGTCAAATAATTCCTTCTTAATCGTTTATTATCATTATTTTTTAGTGAGAAACACTTCACTTGCCATTAGCAAACATAATATTTATTATTACCAACCACATAACCATAACTAAATTGCAAACGGATATATATACATGCAACAGCCAAAGCACAAATAGCAGCAGCAGTTACAACAAAGAAAGAAAAAAAGATCTTATTTTTGTGATAGATGAAGGAATTTGATTTTTTTTTAAACAGACATGCTTATCTGGCTGGTAGTGGCTGGCAGCTACAAAAATGGCAAAAAAAAAACAACGCACACATACAAATGTGTGCAAGCTGCTAATAATGATATGATGTGGGATGTGATAGTCATCTGATATGATGATGGTCATCCGCCACAACGTCATCCCCTCTTAGAACCAGACCAGAAGAAGAAGAAGAAGCTCAAGCTATTATTATAACATAACATTATTATGTATACACAAAACATACATAATATTATTATTTATTGTCGGTAGAAGAGGAATATGTGTAGTGGTAGGGGTAATAATAATAATATTATTATGTGAATCACACATCAGTCGAGAGAGAAGGCTGGACGACTGAACTACTCATTAATTTCATTTTCCAAGCAGAAATTCAACAAAAAGGAAAACAAAAGGAGTATATTAGATATGAGTATGATGAGCGGCATATTGCAAAGGAAAAATATAAGTACACAATGTAAATTTGTATGTGTATTTTTTTTTATGATGATGATGTTTCATATATAAATGTATGTGATGTGTATATGGATATGGATATATTGGGGGAGGATAAAAAAAAAGAAGTTTGTAATTGTAATAATAAAACAAGTGTGCGAAAAAATATAAAGATATATATTTTTTGTGGTGTGGTGTGGTGATGCTCATGTAAAACTATGACTGACTGATGATGTTAATGATGATGATAAGCCATATGATAGTAGAATCATGTTCTTACGATATTATATTTATGTCTTGAAAAATATTTGTACAAAAAAAAAACGAGCAAACATACAAAACTTCTCAAGAAGACAAGCAAAACTCATGTACAAGTTTTGTAGAAGAGAGGGGAAGCCCGTATCATTAAAGATTGAAGTGTGTTTGTGTGTATTTTGAGATGTTTGATGGTCGTGTTTGGTATGTATGGTGTTTGGTTTACCTTAAAATCTGTAGCAATAAAAAAAAGAGCAGAGCAAAAAAGAGGAGGATACAAATATAATAAAATACACATTCAACTTTTATTTTTTTGTTTAGTGGATGAATTGTAAATTTGTTGCTGCTGATACTGCTGGTTGTTTTAGTTGTTGTTGTTGAAGTTGTGTAGTAGCGCAAGTAGTAAATAATTAGCGATTACTTATGTTCACAAACAGACATGAGAAAATAATTACGATGTCCAGAGAAGTAATAAGAACTTGTACAGCGATCATCTTCATCATCATCAGCAAGACGTGTGTATATTTTTGTTTTTAGTTACATGCATGCGTAGCACGTTTGTTCACATTCATTCAAAACACTTAATACTTTGGTGGTGGTGCATGTACCTAAAAAGAAAGATAAATCTGTGTTCTGCTGCTGCTGCTACTTCTGTTGCTGCTGCTACTGAAGAAGTAGAAGAAGAGCGTGTACGTATCCAAATTGCATAATCGCAAAAATGTTCATATTAATACTTCTGTCTGGGTAATAAATATACACGCACTTATCAATCTTACGATCAGCAAGGTGTAATGAATAGTATGTTTTTTTTTCTTCTTCTTCTTCTAGCTTATGAACTTCAAACATACAAATATCATAACAGGAGTAATAATGATGATCTTGATCATCATGATGGCTAATTTTATTATGGGAACTCATTTTTTTTACCGCATGTAATTTTTTTTTACTACTGCACACACATGCATTTCTGGAATTCCTCTTGTCTGCTACTAGTTTATTTCCTATGATCTCGCAGGATCTCTCACAAGCCTGTCAAACTCATTGCTAGAGAGATTAGAATAGCATAAAATTTATGTGTTTTCTTGTTTGCTCCAATTTTAACTACTGACCTCAAAAAAAAGAAACAAGGAAAAAAAAATTTGTACTAATATATAATATTCCAGTTTTTTATGAGGATTCCAGGTAATCCAGAGAATATTAAGTCAATATAGGTACGAAATTGACACGGTTTTATTCATTTTTAGAGTTACAATCTGTACAAAATACTAATAAGCTGGGGAAACAGCGAAAAGTCCCGAGATTGCGGCGTCATTCACTATTCACCATCATCACCACCACGTGTCGTATACGCAAACAACCGGTTTTCTTTAAAATACCCTGAATTTTTAATATAAATTTTTTTACCAAAAAAAAAATTTGTTATTATTATCATTTTAATCATTTCCCTCAAAAGCTATTACAGCGCTTTAAATTGGTATATAAATTCATCATTCATCATCATCACACGGGAATGTCCATGTCGATTTATGTGAAATAAAAAAAATATCTTCTTCATTTTTCCTTTCTAAAAATTGAATTTAAAATATATTTTTTTCGCATGAAGCAAACTAATTATCATCAATGTTCAACACTCATCATTATTATTACAATTTTAAAATTTAAATGCTTTCCGTGTTTATTAGTAAAGAATCTTGTCCCCTTTTGTACCATTCAATCTAGATATGGATATCCACAACATATTTATACGCTATACTACATTCATTTCCTTGAGACCTGCTGCTGATAAATAACTTATTATTATTTTTAAATACAAAACATACAACTATTTCGGTAAATTCTTCTTGCTTCTTGCAATGATACGATGATGATGATGATAATGATGATGATGAAACTGTAAAACATCTTGGTATTTACTAGATCCGATCGGCTATAATATATAAGCCTTTTTCATAAGAAAAAAATACAATTATCTGTGTAATTACGAGCATTCTACCACCGCAACACCACCGTCATCACCACACACAGTATGATTATATTTGTCTGCGCATTATCATTAAAAAAAACTGCCGATTGGCAACATAGCTTATTTCATCGTAGGTACATGAAAATTACATTATTAATCCTAATATATATATGAAATCCACACACAAACATTCGACTCAAAATGATATTAATATGATATTATTATTATTATGATGATGATGATGATGATGTGAACTAATAATAATAAAAGGTTATACTTCAAGAGAGCAGCAGCTCTAAATATTATTTTTTTTGTATTGCATTGCATTTTCTTTTCTAAAGAATTGACTTTTAGTTTGCAATATGTACCAATTAATATACTACTTTTGCCACTCTTTTGTAAAAAAAAATTGCAGATTTGTCCGAGCAATTCCTTGTATTTCTTTATGTATAATATACTATATAACTACTACTTGTGTGTGTGTCTCTCTCTCTGCTGCTGCATTATGTTCGTTTTTTTTTTAATTGAGGAAAAAATTAATTCATCATGTTGCTTTATGTTGCGTTGTGATGATGAGGAGTGCACACATATCAAGCCTTTTAGCCACACAACAAAAAAAAGAAGTAATATTACCATTAATCATACCTTATAACCTTTATGGTTCGGTTGTCTCCTTTTGTGATTTTTTTTCTTCTTCTTCTTCTTGCTATAAGTTGTGAGTACAAATATTGTTCACTCTACTGCATACTTCTTAGAAACAGAAAGAAAACGTGTAAAGTTTAATAGTGTGTTTTTACTCCTCCATCAACAATTATAATCATCATCATTGTTTCTTTATGTGCTTGCTCTTCAAGTCATTAACTCATCTAAATACGTTATATATAGAGCAATAATAATAATTATCCTTCTTGTGCTGCTGTTTTTATACAACATGCTCACAAAAATGTGGAATACCTATTAGTTGTGGTGTGGTGATGGTGGTGGTGGAGGAGGAGGTTGTTTTTTTGTGTGGCGGAGGTGGTAGTATGCAGAGACAAGAGTCTCACTCAAGAAGTATGTACATGTAAAAAAAATACGCATAGTAATAATTTGTAAATCGGATATGCAATAGTAATAATAATAATGATCAGGATCACAAAAGCCTCATTATAAGAGCAAGCAATAATCACAAGGTAACATGTGAACCCACCACAAGAAGACACTCGAGCATTACGCCTGTCTACACACAAAAACGTGTGTCCATCATAATCATCATTAATCCATACACAACTTTGTTTTGTTTTTTTCCCTTATACTAAACCTGTGTGCTGTTGTAGTAGTATTTATTGCGATTATGTTTTAAGCTTATTGTTATGATGTTTGTGCATGTACTATTGTATGTTGTACTTTTCTTGATCATCATCTTGATAATATGTACATATCATTATCTAAATCGCGCATAATTCTACTGCTGCTGCTGCTGACGAGAAAGATGATGATGATGGTTGATGGTCAGCTCAACACAAGTTTTTTACATGAGGAAAAACATACAACAACTATTCTTTTATGTTTAAAAGCGGTTGCCTAAAAAAACAAATTCTAGCTTCAAAAGAAAAATGATATTATTTTTTTTAATTTTACTTTTGCCACCTTTTCATAAACTTAACCTAAAATTATAAACAGGTACTCTCCGCGGAAAAATTGTATTAAAATAAATCCTGCTTTTTTCTGTTTGCAGTTTGTATTAATGGATGGATGAGTTTTATAGTTCGTACAGAATAGTTTTTATTTCTCTCTCTCTCTGGTTTTTAGATATCAGCAGAGTAAAAAAAATCCCACTCATCATCATCGTATCCCACACACACACCACCGGAGAGAGAGAGGTGCACGCGCTTACGCCTTCGTGGATGAAAATAAATTCTTTGTATTTTCTTTTCACCTTTCATCAACAGATTACTTTGCTCGTGGAAGCTTGAAAAGCCTGTCATTTCACTTAGCCCTTTCTTTATTATGGTTGTACGTGTAGTAGTAGTAGTACATAAGTACAACAGTGTTGAGGCTAATCCTGGCAAAAAAAGAACCCATTTTGCCGCTAATGATTTCCAAACTGAGAAATAATTAAGATTTTAATGGACCTTAAAATCATTATTACATACTCACCTTTTTCTTTGCTAAAAAGAGAAATGGTGTAAACGCAGCAGCGGACGAACGTGCCTTGTGTTTATCTCATAAATATTTAAGTAATAATAATGATAATAATGCGGGGTATAGTATCTGTTAAAGTACGTATGTATGTAGCTTAAAATAAATGAGAGAGAGAGAAAAAAAAATTATAGGGATTAAAAAAATAGAAACATGAAAAATGTATGAAATTACATTATGTATGTACCACCGCCACCACCGTATAAGTACATACATATAAAAAAAGTCTATAGATTTTTGTTCTCAGTTTTACACGCGCCAGTTTGACGGTAAAAGAAATTCTAAAGAAGGATACTATACATTTCAAATCAAATATATAATCATCAAGTACCAAAAAATACTAAAAGCACGTCATGCAAAAAAATATACATATATCCATTCATTCATTCGCTCTGCAAATAATGGAAAGTAAATCCAACCCTTTTTTTCTTTGTAATTCACAATTCAATAGAATCTTGCACCAGCAGAGAACCAGAAAGGTGATCAGGATGCCAAAATGCCAGGACGGAACAAAGGCAAAGAAAAAGGTACAGGTTTTTCCTTCTTCTTCTGATGGTGATGATCTGCTGAACTGATCACGAAAGAAACATGCACAACTAACAAATAAGTTTTTTTTTGTTTTTAACAAATAAGTTTTTTTTTTGTTTTCATGCAACCATATTTGCGGATTAGATTACCCACATAAAATAAACGATAGAATGCACGCAGAGAAGAGAAAAAATAGAGAGACAAAGTAAGAGAAAAAAATACAGAAAACACTTTACGCTTACTTGGAATTTTTATGGAGAAAAAAAAAGTGATACTGTCGGTTCTCACATATTGCAAATGAGTGTGGCGCAAAGGACGACGACGACTTTGATGTTGATGATTATAATGACTCCAGTCTCAAGAGAGAGAGATATATATATATATAATGGTATTAAAGGTATATAGGTTCAGTCAGTTATATAAAGAGAGGAAATTTATATTATGCATGCATGAATATTATTACTACACACACATTCTTCATGAATTTATATGACCAAAGTAATAAGTTGCTCTATTTTCATGGTATAATTTTTTATGGTTTGCTTGGTTGACTGGCTGACGATGATGGCGGGGAGCCGAAAAAAAAGAAGAGTGCCGGCTGTGTACTATGTATTTATTTATTTTTCCTGCTATATTTAACATTAAAACAAACGAGAAAATTTTGAAGAGTGCTACTGGTCTTTACAACAATAATTAACCAAGCGTATAGACAAACACACAAGCAAATATTATTCAATTGTACAAAAAAAAAGTATACACAAACACACAAACAAATAATATGATGATGCGCCAACACCGAAGAGTGAGCAGAGTTTATTTTTTAAACTTGCAAATTCAAGATAATAACTTGCTACAATATCACTTAACAACATTCAGTATTTTTTTTAAATACTTTATGTCCTTGCACTTGGTGGACAACTGGGGTTCCCGAATGGACACAATGATATGTGGCTTTGTCGATGGTCATAATTTCTTACTTGTTTATTGGACGGATGTTAGTACATGTTCCTGAATGCCCATATGCCATGTTGGTTGTGAAAAAGGAATAATATATCATGTAGCTCTGCTACTCTCTGCAATTTGTAATGATGTGGAAAAAAGATATTTTGTGATGGATTGATGGAGGGAAAAAAATAGAGTGATTAGATATTCAGTGATGTTGCTAAAATTCAACAATTATTATTATTTCCGGGGAACTTTTCGAAATAATAATTACATGTAATATTAAATCTGGATTTGTCGATAACGTACTCAAAAATATTTGACCTTTGATTTTAGCAGTTTAATTATACGGATAGGTGTTTAGTTTATAGTTCCGGGAAAATAACAGCGATAGTCTTTTTAAAAAATTCTAGAGATTTTAATTCCTGATCCTGACCCATAGGCATATAAGTTCATAGATCATATTTATGATTAGAAAGTGAATAATATAGTCTGTGTAGTTTTTTTTTGTATGCGAATTGCAAATTAAATTGAAAAAAAATATATTACTATTGGAGTCATCATCATAACATTAAATGTTCCGTACAATTGATGCAAGCTATAATGATAGTTGGTAAAATATAAAAATGTTATCTGATAGCGCAAAGAATTTCCATGAATGATTGGCAATTTTCCTGTCATTCCAAAGAGAACTATGGAATTACATACAAACGTGATGATCAGCGATAAAGGTGCATAATTATAAAAGATGGTTCCTTGAGAAAGTTAGAGATGCCAAGTTTGATTATTCCCATAAATCCCCAAATTACCCCTTTTTGCTTATCATTTTCAGTTTCTTATCTTTTATATAATATATGTATATTATAAATAAGTGCACCAGCCATTATCATTTTCGTCATCTATACTCTCTGGCGTCCCGGCAGAATGGAAACGCCATTTTCATATATTTTTTCGCCTCTTTTTTTCAATTCGGCTTTTCCCGAAAGTATACACTTTAGCCTCTTTTTAGAAACTACCCATAAAAAATAATTGTTGAGCAGACTAGTCATTAAAACCTGCTAATTAAAGCTTCAACATAGTTGTAGCACCTTCATCATCATCATCATGAGCACGGGGTCCCTCCCACGCAAGTTCATGAATACAATTGTATATATTCTCATTAAGATTTTTTTTCCGCACAGAAAGTCATTTTTCTGGTGTTTAAAATTAGATTTGAAATCAGCACCTTTTTATTTCTATCCTATACTCATCATCATATCACTTTATATCATCTTTGGTTTGTGATGTGATGATTCATGAAAATTGTTACTTTATTGAACAATTTTTTTATCACGCTGCTGATCCATTATACAAGACAAAAGTCATTAAATGCATCTATCATCCAATCTATATATCTTACAAAAAAAACTGACTTATGTACAACAATAGCTATGAGTATTATTATAAGAGTGTGTGTGTATACATTGCAATTATAGCCACTTTGATTTCAAATGTAGATAAACATGCATCAAGCGAGATAAGTTATCGTTGCAACAAAACAACAACAACAATTCATTCATAAAATATATGCTTGCAATTTTAAATTAATGACGATATATATAGTGCAAAAGTTAGCACTTGAAAAACATTAAAGAACAAAAAACATAAAACTTGCACTATATTGTTCACCCATCATCTCACCTGCGTCAATCCACCTCATTCATTACTATCATAATTTTTTTTTAATGCTTTGTACTTATTTAAGTGTCAGTGATAAAAATGGCTAATAATTAGCATAAATAAAATATTATATGAATATATCCTCACAAATCATCATCACACGCTATTTGGTTCTCTTAGCACTATAGACTACTGATTAGATTTATGGCAGACGGGCTTTGAGACACAAAACAGTATAAAGTTTAGCACGTACACTAAAAAAAAAAATTCGTAACGGACAGCTAATTATTAATATTATTGCCATTATGATTATTATGACCTTTTATTTTTTGGAGTTTAAAAATGTAAGTGCATCAAGATATGTACAGTACGTTAAAATATTACGCACCTTATTACAGTTAAAATTTTCTTTTTTAAAAATTATTTTCATATTATTTTTGTGATGAATCTCATTTTTAAATTCGCAATTGTAAAATAGTTGCGGTTGGCTTGATATCTGC
>JAHZNC010005311.1:0-21819 GCA_027744095.1 Zhuqinia jingwanae | reverse complement strand
TTGCATTCATTCGTTTTCTCTCTGCATGGTTGTTCCACGTTTCATTTGTTCCTTTTCACAATTATTCTCAAAGAAAAGACTCGAAATATCTCCTCCACTGTGTGTGTGTGTGTGTGTGTGTGTTTGTGTGAGCTTGTCTTGTCCTCCTTCCTTTTCTTCTTTCTCTTTTACAACCTATATTATCTCGTTTACTGTTTCTCTTATATTACCGACATCAACGTGTGTGTATTCCGGAAATATCTAAGATAGATAGTAACTAAGGTTGAGGCGCAGTAATGAATAAATGCATAGCACAATAGCGTACTATATAGTAAAAATGAGAAGTACATATACACAATATTATTATACACAAAAACAAGAGTATTGTAGTGCGAGTAAATGAATGAAAGTAGTGTACAGATATATAGTAGGAAAATCAGCTTGGCTAGGCCTTTTCCTTCATTACTTCCGTCAACTCATTTATATTGAAGCGCGTCTAAAAGAAGAAACAAATACAACCGCACGAGCTGTAAATATTACATCGTTGTATAACATGCATACCTTTATCTGCTGCTGCTACTACTGCAGCAGGAGTGCAGATGGAAAATAGGCAATTTCAGTATCATTCTCTCCTCAAATAATAAAGACAACTTTACAACCGCAGCAGTGTCGTTTCAAAAGACTTCCTCCAGATATTTCATCTCCTTGAAGAAAACTCTCCCCACTTTATATATGTAGATAGGTACGCATGCACAATATGCACAATATGCACAATATATCGGTGCGCATATATGTATATCAATGAGGGTTTAATATACCTGCTCATGCACTCCCACACAACACATCTTCTTTTTTACGTGGTTTGTTTTCTTGCTACTATAACCAAACAAAATGCTTGTGAATGTAAGATTTGCCACAGAAGGCAGGCATAAATGCTACGATGCAGGAAAAACACATCACCGTTTGCGTTTCTCATACAATCAACAAAGGAACGGAAGCACAGTTGGTTTTCCACGCTTCCCGTTGTTATTATGCATCACAGAAGCATAACGTCATCCTTCGTGTAGTCGCATAGTCTCATGTGTTTTTTATTTTCCAGGACAAAAGCAATAATATATAAGCAAAACTCAACTCAGCAGAACCTTCATCTTTTATTTTTTTTCTTATTGCTGCATGCACACTACTACTTGTATTGCTGCAACACGCACAATAAAAAGTATCATTTAAAAAAAATGTTTTATAAAAAAAACTGCAGCCGTCTTGCACTGCATTCGTATTTTAAAAACAAATAAAGTTTTACTGCAAAGAACAGGACACACACAGGCAACTATGATGTATAAACCTAAATGATAATATTTAATAGTGAGATGGCGACACGAAAGGTAAAAAAAGTAATCTTGCATGAATGTACCCTTTTTAGAAATTAAATTTTGTTTAACTGTCTTCCCCTCTTTTCATATTTTGACGAAAAATTGTTCAACTTTTATCATTTACGTAGCTAGTTTAAATGGTTTTATTACAGCTAGGTCACATTTAAATAATCACAATAGCCTAATAACTTTTTTTTTGTGCAAAATGATGATGACAGTCAAGGTCAAAAATGAGGACAATTATTATGTAACTTGTATTTCTAACGTGTGTGTAACCTTCATCTTCATTTGAAATGAAATGCAGCGTAGCAGAGGAGAGACAATAACGATTTGATGCTCTCGGTCCTAAGTCGAGGAATGCCTTAATGTTCTCATAACAAGCTCGTTAGGAGAAACTTTTCTCGGTAATGTTGCCTCCTACATACTACTACTACGGCAAAGTGTAGTATTGTTATATTCGTAACTAGTATCCCTTAAGAAACATCATTTCATACAAAAAAAACTTGCGTGTTCTTACCTTGTAGATTTAATGAGAACAAAATGAGCATTCCCAACTGGATCCAGATAGCACGTGACAATCCACTAAAGAAGCGTTGCTGCTGCTGCTGATGCTCTTGTTGCCGGCATGTCTTTACATTTTGTGAAGTATTGCCACTCATTGATGAAGGGCAGACTGATGACGAAGTGTTTTGGTGCTGATGATTATGATGATTGTAGAGATGGTGCTGAAGCATACGATCTGAAGAGGCCACAAAAGTTGGTGTATCAATATCTCCAGCAGTAGTGGCATCATTATAAGTAGAATTAAATGGGCTGGTATGCAACGAAGAAGAAAAAGCTCGATCTGCTGCCACCACTTGTCGTCTACAAATCTTTTTCTCTTGCTGCTTCTGCTGCTGCAGCTCTTGCTCCTCTTGTTTCTGATAGAGTTGATGTTGGTGACATTCTCCAAAGTCATTACCACCATAATCATCCCGTCGTTGTCGGCTACATGACAAGCATCCAGCAACAGTGGTAAACGTGGCATCACCATCAACGCCACCGCTGCTACTGCTGCTTTTGAAGCTATTACATCTTCTACCATCGCAACTACTACTTCCCCGTTTTTCCAATGATGGTAATTGATGATCGAAACCACTTATCTCGCTCCCCTGACTTCCGTCCTCTAAGGAGTTTTTCTCCAAGAAAAGGGAGGAGGAGGAGGAACTGATCATCATATTATCTTTGCTCGTATTTCTTTTACTTGGAAAAGTATAAGAAGAAGAATAGCGCTGTTGACTGCTCTGTTGATGTTGGCGAGGGGTAGTAGAGTCAACATCAGCAGCATCGCAAAAGCTATTACTACCACTACTACCATGACTTTTTCTAGTCTCACGTCTTCTCTCCATTTTTCCCACGCTTCTTACAAGCCCCAAATCAAAATCTTTCTGGCACATTTTTCTTCTTTTCAAGAGAGAAGGAAATAAGGAAAAAAATCAGTCAGTTCCTGTCTGTGATGTATTTCCACCCAAAACAATCTGCACATTCACTGTAGTCACTGTATATTGTATACCCTATGGTGTCAATACACAAAGGAAATTTTTTCTAACACTGCAAAACAAATTGAAAAAGTATGACATTTAAATACAATGAGCTTCTCTTGAGAATTTTTTTTATTCATGCAAAAAAAACACAACACTATATTTTCAGTTTGTTTCTGTAAATCGGGTTTTTTTCCACCGTAGTATATCTTGTGTAGTAGTACAAGTACATACCATATATCTAAACTATTTGCTATAAATATAAACAAAATGACAGCTATAGTCTATTTACTTCTCTAACAAAAAAAACATACACAAATTCCCATCCAAATGCACAGACAAACAAAACTGTATTACAATGTTTACTCCATTCACATAAAAAAACTGTTTTGTTATTTCTTCTTGACTTATTCACTTTTCCAACTTGTTTTTCTTCTTTTGTTCCAGCAATGTATCCCTAGAATCTAGAGAGAACAAATAATGTCTAGTCTGGCTATTCAAGAATGTACGTACGGACGAAGAAAGTAGTAGTAGACGACGTTTGGTGGTGCGATACTACCACACGCGCTTCCTACAACTGCTACTACTGCTACTACTACTAGTCGGCTGTGACCAATTTGTTGACATTAGCTATAACTCATGATCAACTTTGCTTTGCTTCTCCTTATCTCCCAACATAACTTCTTCTAAAGAAGTCTACTTTTATATTTAGTGCTATACCTATACTGTCGTATAAAAGATTTCCAGTTGAAACGACCAATATATATAGGTGTATATATTTTGTATCACACTAAACAGAACTGTGTTTTTCCTCTTTCGTTTTTTTCTTCTTTTTCTTCGTTTTTTCCCTTTTTTATTCAAACAGTAATAGAACTAGGCAGAGTATAATATAGTAGAACAATAATGGTGTTCAGTTCAGCAACCCAGCAAGTATGCACGTCTTCACTCTTTTGTAGTGGCACTTACAGCAAGTCTCCAGTGTTGCACAATTCCTATAAAAAGAAAATTGATACATGTTATACATATTATATAATGTATATACGCATAATTTGTATAGTTCAGATCAGAGGGTCCTTGTAAGTTTTATTCAATTATTTGCTACACATATAATTCCACTTTCTTCACACAAAAGACGTCCTTTACAAAATAAAGAGAGAGACGATATTATTAGGGAATAGTTTTGGTTCAGTCGTACGCACGCAGGCACACAAACACACACGCCACGCCGCCACATATATATGTACAACTTGAGGAGATGTTATGTTGCTCGCTAAAAGAAAGTGAAAGATAAACCCTGAAGGGCAGATATATAGACGATCGAGAGAGAAGAGAAAGCGTAGTAGTGAAGAAAAGCGATAGAGATGACTAACATGAAAAACAGCAAAAGAAAAAAAGATTTGTTCACTCTCTTTTTTTGTTTTCTCTCCCTTCAACACTTTTTCTATAGAAGCTATCCTTATACATATACCTATACATACATCAGTGTATGTATACCTATCCTTCACCGATAGGAGTAATGCCGTTTTAGACGTAGTGGTCTGTAGAAGCGATTTCGCTACTTGAGCTCTAGAGCAAAAAAAGACAGGAAAAAAGACAGGAAAAAAAGTTTCCAAGTGCGTAACTGCTTCTTATAAAAGGTGATATCTTACTGAAAAGGATTTGCTCTTTGAATCCCTTTTTATCGTATCTTCAATGACATTTACTGATCTTATTGTATGGCTTCTTCTGTAGTCCACTTAGCCCAACTATGTGTGTCATTTATAGTCATGAAAGTGCGGCGGCTGGTATAAAGTCGCAAGTGCACCGGTGGCGAGGTTGTACAATAATAATAAAGCTTTGAATCTTTGAGATTATTGTCTATTCATTAAATTACCTCGCATGCTATAATATATGTCATGGGGGTAAAAGTAGAGTAACGAGTACATAATCTAGAGAACTTTCTAGTGTTTATTTGTCAATAAGTTTATATGTATGAAAGTTATACGATAAGGAAAATGCAATAAAAAGCCAAAAAAATATAATCCTGCCTTATTTCACAATGAAATGTTTATATTAAATTACATGATGTTTCCTTGATCCAAAAAAATTAAATATTTTTTTATCAATGAATATAAAGTGTTTTCATATACTTTTCATCCATATATTTATGTATGCATGAATTTATTGAAACCCAAAAGAAGATTTGGAGCAGTCAACAAGATTATATAAAATATGCATGTACAATTACAAATATACATGTGAAACATGTTCACAGGGCAAGGCTATACCTATCCGAATTGTTTACTTAAACTAAATAAATTTTTTCCTAAACTGCAACATCCAGTGTAAGCCTTTAATGCATGTATCTGTCAGATCATGTGAGGAGTGTTTTTAGAGAAAATCAAATAAATGTGGATGAAAGACAAAAAGAGTAGATTAGGTTTTGCCCTTGATGCTGCTGTAGACTTGTTGATGATGATGATGCTGAGATTTTCCGTCAGTTTTTATACATAGATACCTACTTGACTTATAATTTGGTGAGTTCCCTCTTTGTAGTCTGATAGCAAATAAGCTCACACAAAACTTACAACATCATGAACACATTACATTCTTAAGAAAACATTGCATCTGTGTGTGTGTGTTTGCGTTGCGGATTGATTATTTGCTAAAGAAAAAAGGTTAAGAAAAGAGGAAGTTGCGAGTTGCAAGTAGTACATTTCTACATAGGTGGTGTTTTGCCAATTCTCATCTTGTGCCTGCTACATTTTATACATACATTGTTGTTTTGTTTAACTAGCAAAAATGTATATAAATGTTTTCCTATATACACATCTATCTACTTGTATAGTTCATCTTCATAGTCGTGGGTAATTACATACCAGGCTCTCTCTTGGTGGTGCTTATACCAAAAGAAAAAGAGCACAACAACACATCAGCAATAGCTCAGCAGTATAAAAGTTCCTCCCAGTTGAATTGCATGTAAAAAGTGCTCTGTTTTTCCTTACTCTTAGTATTTCTTCTAAACTGTGTAACAATAACAAATCCACTTCTTTTTCAGTTTGACTACTCTGATTGTTCTAGGAGAAGGAACACACACATAGAATATATACTGCCTCATATAGTGTTTTATAGTGTAGCGTAATATATAACAGTCACGAAAAGAAACAACCTTTCATGCAAATCGCAAAGGACAGAAGGGAAATAAAAGAGTAATTGTAATATTCCGTAACTTCTTCACACGTTTAATTTGACTCATGTATCTGCAAAAAAAGTAAATAAAATCCTTGTTTTGCGCAAACAACTCGTTTTGGGTGTGATGATGAATAATATAAAACTCCCAAAAATTGGGTATTATTATCCCCCTTTTCTACATATTTGTCTTATATCCGGAAAAACTGTGAAAGATTAGAAATTAACTATTTACATACATGTTTAATAATAATAATAATAATATGTGCTTATATGTATGTATATACCATTATTATGCTTATGATTTTCATCTGCATCGGGGACACGGGAGGGAGACATTGCATTAAGCATTCTGACCCAAAACATTTATGTACTTGCGCAAAAACCCTATTATAACTATCATCATCATCATCATATGATGTATTCACAGATTCACGGATTTTAGCGCTTTTATTCAGCCAAAGAAAGGGAAACGCTGTTGGCTGGTATTATGAATTAACAGGAATGTATTATTATCTTGCTTATTTGTATTCGTTATAAAAAAATCCCTACATTTCTTCTATTTGCATTCTTAACTCATGTCCTGTGGTGTCATTTGCTTATTTAGCTTATAGCCTAGTAATACACATGATTTAAAACAACACCACTAGTTTGTATTTTTATGTATGAACATGAACAAGCACATTGCATACAACACATCATTTTGCCAGAAAAGACTTTTTGTACTAGTGTAGTATGTAATGTCATTAACTTTTAAATATCTACCTACATATTATAAGAAAGATACAGGAAGAATACGCCTAATTCATGTCACTGACATGGGATCTGATGTCGTGCTATTTTATTTGTAGGAGCATAAGACACCCAAGAAAGTTTTGATATCAAGCAGTTTGATTACATATTTTAAGAGAGATACAGGAAGAATACGCCTAATTCATGTCACTGACATGGGATCTGATGTCGTGCTATTTTATTTGTAGGAGCATAAGACACCCAAGAAAGTTTTGATATCAAGCAGTTTGATAACACTCAACAGCATATATTATTATTACCATTACCACAATTCTACTGCTGACAGTGCTGACTACTGACATCCGAAGCAGACAAGAATTCTTCTGCAAATGACAAGAATGTGTTTTATGCAATCATTGGTCTCACAGAGTTTATCGGTGTGCAAAGTGTTTTATAGAATGAGTTTGCTCATAACCGGTGTCTGCCAACAAACTTGTTGTGAAAAAAATGTGTCTCACAAAGTATAAGTTTAATGGCTTCACATGAAATAAGACTAAATGTAAACTTGGGATTTATAACAAAATAAAGCTAGATGCTAATAAATCCTTTGTCGCTTGACAAAAAAATTGTGATGTCCGTCTTGACTAGTGAGAACATGATATGCATTTTTTAAACATATTAAAAAGTGTATGTTATGCATATAAGCATAAATGTGTGATGGAAAGAAAAGTGAGCTTTTTACTCATGAAACAAAATCTAGGAAAAAAATAAAAGGATTATTTTGACTCGCTTACCAAACGCCTAAGACGACAGATTATCAATATAATTGAAGCGACAGATGGTGAGTCAGGCTACATCACAACAAGTGTATATTTTCTCATATTACATCTTTTTTTTTTACAAATTACTTGAAATCAGATAGAGATAAGACGATGAAATACGGGCAGCATAGCTAATATTTTTAAGCGTCCATTTGGTACATGTATATATTATGTTTGCACGGCATAGAAAAACAAAAACCCTTCGGCAGAATATTAAATTTAATTGATGTGTTTGTTGATAGCTTTTCCCGTAAGAACACATGCTAATCATAATCACCGTACTCATTCTGTCTAGAAAATCAACAATGTGTAGAATAAAATATAAGAATTATATTCAAAACTTTCATGTTGTCATAAATTATTACTTTTTCTGTCCATAAAACAGTCAAACGTAAGTATTATTATTATTATTATTATTGCTACATTAACAAGATTTTGTATATAAGGAAATAAGAAAGGTACAAAGAATACGATTCGCCGTTTGCAAAGTTTTCTTTCCAATTTCAGCACACGCTCACACACACACACACACACACACACACACACCTACACCTGCCTTCCTCCTTCCTTCTCACCTTACCAATGCGATGGTCAAAAGTTTTCTTCTTTCCTCATATTTTGTTACGTGTGTATGGATTAATTTCAAACAACCTCCCTTGCTATAACTATTATTATAATTACTTTGATTACGATCTGCAATAAAATGGGAAATTGAACTAGGAAGGCAGGTAAAGGCAGCCACTAGTACTACACACTCTTATTCCATTCTTTTAACGCTTGCAAATATTCATTTACTAGCATAATTTGTAACTTCCTCCATTTGCCCAGCTCTAGCAAAATGTTACGATTTTCGCAGAGAATTTTTTTATTTTCAGCAAATTTACAATAAAATATGCCTACAGTCACGTTTTATGTACACTCACACTTCTATGTGTAGTTTCTAAGCTTCTGTGCCTTGTTTCTTTTTAAAAGAAAAAGCTGTTCATACTATTTTTTGTAGGGGTCCAGTTTCTGCTTTCATGGGAGAAGGAGATTCCAAAAAAAAAAGAAAAAAGTTTGTTAAATGGCTAAAGTATACAGTTTATATTCCTAGTATATATGGTTGGTGTTGTAAATGCTCTCACACAGAATCATGTTGTATTTTTGAAGAGTTATGATGTCAACGGATTGCTTTTAAAAACTTTTTGCCACAGCTTTCTTTTTGGTTACTTTTTCTCTTTCTCTACACGCAATATTATTACTATTACAAAGCTATGAAAAATGTAAATAAAGAGAAAGAGAGAGAGAGAGTGGAGTCAGGAAGCTATAGCAGTAGCTTCCTACTTACAACAACGATGCCTTACTTGGAGAGTGCGTATATATTTATAAAAGTATTCATACGGAGTATATCTGCGTATATAGGAAACAGCGTGTGAACAAAATGGAAGATACCGAGATTTTTGTTTAGGTATTTTGCTCGTTTGCCTACATGTGCTGTGAATTCTACTACTACTACTGCTCACTTACCTAGCTAATGTAGTAAAGTAAAATAATAGTGTTATTTTATTATTATTGTACATTTTACAGACTCTTCACAAATTCCATATGATACAGTAAGCGAGACTATCACAGTTTACCCATTCTCTACTACTATTACCACTGCTCGTTGTTTCCTTTTATTGTTAATCTTTGTTGTTTTTGCTTAATATATTGCTGGAGAAAGTAGATGTGGAAGTGGCACTAAATAATAATCTCGAAAGCGAGAAAGAAAAGAGAAAAGGAAGTATGTAAAAGTAAAAGTTTTCCTTGTTTTTAAGCTAGCTACTATGTACCCTATACCGTCTTTTTTCTTGATCTCTTTGGCGAGATAAGCAAAAACACACACACACAATATAAATGCTAACATAAAATGTATTAGTTAGCCATTTCCAGTCCAAAAACTTAAAATTCCTATATTACTTGAAACATGGACCCACCCTTTTAATTAAAATGACGAAGAAGAACAAAGAGAAATCCTATTTTAGCAGGCAATGTGTGTGTGCATAAAATAGTTGTATTATTGGTACTCTCATTCCTGCTGCTGCTGCTGGGGTTCCTGTCTGCTAGAATGTGTGTGTAAGTAAACGTTATATATGGAATAGGAGTTTATAAACGGCAATAACAATAAAAACAACAAGAACAATTTATAATCAGCTACTATACCTCCTCTTCCATCAGACTTGGAAGCAAGAGTTAAACACTTGAAAATGGGCAAAGTGTGAGGAGTTCACTTTTTGAGTTGACAAACTGTAAGTACAAAAGTATGTATAGCATATATAAAAAACAAGTGTTTCAGCAAAGCATAAACACATATTATTTATATTATTATGTATACATTTAACACAAATAGTTGTAAATTTTTGAGAAAAAAAAGTGAAGGGGGAAGGGAGAGTTTTCATGCATAATACACAAATCAGACACAAAAGTTGCAAAAAAGTTGTTAAAATACAAAGGCAATATTAAACATTAAACAGTACATAAATAAGAATGGATTTTGGGGTGGGGATGACATTTTAGAAAAAGCAACTACCAATTACGGAACAAAATAGAACATAAATACATAATACATTCATTTATATGCATAAAAATATATAAGTATTATAATAATATTAACAGTTGCACAACATCAAAGAACAACAACTGTTCCCTTTTCTACTCTATTTTCCACACAATACTCACTAAAAGTCCGCCGCCACCTTGTCCTCCCCCTCCTCGCCAATAAGAATATCAACTGTAAAAAAGGCCAAGTGTGTGTATAACAATAGCAGACAGCAACACATGCTCGGCACGTATACAAATAGTAAACCGTGAAGAAGAAGAAAAAAAGAGAGTAAAACTGGAGGAGGAAAGGTACACCGGATTTTCAATGGGGTAATAATAACTTGTAAGGTATGCACTTGTGACCGTTGCTCCTTTAAAGAAACTAATAAATTTTGGACACCATCTGCAAAGGAAGTGAACTGTAATCGTATTACCCTTCTTATTTTGTATCAAAGCAATGGAGCAATATAGCAATTGAAGAAACACAACAACAGCAGTAGTAGAGTATAGCAGCCAGTCATCAACCAACAAAGCTATATTATTGCAACACACAATGTAAACGACAACAACTACGACTCTCTTATTATTGCAATGTAAACTACTTCTTCTTCGCCTCCTTTTATTGTATACCTAGCTGCCTCATGCCAGTTCTCCAGCACAGCAGTGGCAGATCACGCATTTCTCTTATAGACAACAAAACGAGAAATGAGGAGGAAGAAACGTGCTACTACTAAACTGGAGCACACACAAAATATAAGCATTTCTTGCTATTTATGTAGGTACCTATCTATTTTATTTATGCATTCGTAAAAACTTTTCTTGTGGAGTGGACCGAAATGGAGAAAAGAAATATTTCTTTTTTTTACCTCTGTCATCGTCCTCTTCCTCCCGCCTTGGTTTTCTTGTTATTATTAAATTCCCTTGCTGGAACAGAGTGTATAGACTCGAGCAAACGGATAAATTTTAAATAAACTTGATATAAATGGGATTTAAATTAACTGCTACTTCTCATAGTAGCTTTAGCTCTGCTTCTAAAAACAAGACACAGTCAACTCACACACTCTAAAAAATACAACATCAAACACATTTTACAAGATGGTAGTGATGATGATGATGATGATGATGGCAATGGTTGCAAGACATTGTCCTTTAATTTTCTCTCCTCTCTTTACACCATAAATTCTTAATTATGAATTAATTGCAAACTTTTGGAATTTCTCTTTGCGTAAATCACCTTAAAGTTGTTGTTATTGTATAGGCAAACCGAGTCCAATCTCATAAAATTTGGTTGTGGAGGTGAAGGTGGTTTGTTTTGGCTCACAGGTAGTTGTTTGTGTTAAGTTTATAGCAGTTTATATAAACCATTTTTAAACTTAAAACAGCACTAAACAAAAAAAAAACTTTAAGCAAAAGTTGTTTTTGCCCTTAATTTATGGCAGCGAACAGGGCGATGTGACACAGAAAACACACTTGACTCCTATTAAAATTAGTGACTTGGTAAAATTATTCTTTTTTGAAGATTAGCTTTTTTGGTTTTGTAGGTAATGTATATGAATAGCATAGGGTTATGAGAGAAAAAACCCAACTGACAAAGTGTACAAAATGAATGGATGTTATATGTGGGAAAAATACTCGTGTGATTTCAAGTCAGGTTTAACGGCTGGCACAGACAAACGCGTGCTGCTTCTTCACCGGATGCTCAATGAAGACTGTTAAGCTCATGAAGTCTTCCCTAGACCAAAACCAAGCGTGGTATATCTAACTGAATGCTGCTGCTGCTGCTGCATGTTTTTTTGTAGATGTGATGGGGGTATATATGTGGCATGTGGGGTGTTTTAGAGCTTACACACTGCTTGCAACTGGTTAGCTCACAGTTTTTATATGACATAACAAACATTTTTTATTATTATATATTATCCAAAATGCTTGCTTCTCGTCGTTTCATGTGAGCGGATTCAGTGGATCGTAGATGACGATATTATTGTGTCTCTTACTTTTACTCGGTAATAAAGCAGTGAGCAAAACCCTTCCAGTAGTATACATTTTTCATTCAATTCATGGGTTTTATACGCACTGATATGATGAATGATTCATACCATCCATTAAATCAAACAATTTGGCTTGATGAGTTGTGGAAAAAACTACGCTAATTAATTTTAAGTGTGCTATCTAACTTGAATTGTTTTGAACATAGGTATGTATGTATGCCTATATATCTGATGTGCATGTACAAATTGACTATTATGGGGAGTAGTGAAGCTAGACGCTAATAGGGATCCGATTTCAGGGGCAATATGAGACTTTTCTCGTTACATTTTCCCTTTCTTTTTTTTTGGTATATCGCGTCGGATCAAAAATTTATACTTTAAATGTGTACTAGTACACAACAACATGAGAAGGAAAAAAAATTTCTAACTGTAAACCTGAAATACCGAAATGCATAAAATATTCAGGGGTCAATGTATGTGGTCATTGCATTCTACAATTAGGATTAGCTTTGCAATTTGACGATTATTTTGGAATCATCAAACCGCTAAGAACACAATAATAATTAAATTGTAGAGCAATCCTTTAGCTTGTAATAGTCGGTAATTTTGAAAAACCCTCCAATGCCGTTTTCCCATTTATTTTTTGTACTAGTAGTCAACATACTGACTGAGCAAGAATGCAGACTTGATTACACAACTTTCCAATCCACATCAGCAATACTACAAGAAATAGATAATACAATGTAATAATAAGAAATTCGTTCAAGTTTCTGATGGCCAGTATAGTGGTTAATCTTTAATTGAAACAGAATCGCTGGCTTTAGTAATCACAATAACAGTAGTCGTAAGTGGCTTTGTCATGTTATATTATGCTTAATGTGAAATGACATAACAAACATATCTGCACACACACTTTGAATTGAATTTCGTCGAAATTTAAGTATTGCCGTTTGATAATCATTATAATTCTTTAAAATTCATATATCTGTGTCATTTTCGTTATTCCCCGCACCCACATAAATAACATTGGGTAACCAAATTATTTTGATACAGTAGTAGGTACCTTTGTAGCTTTCAATCACGATTCATATGATGCTTGTATTTGTATGTATGGTTGGTCATGCTTTGAAGTATTTACACGGTCCGCTGTGGTATACATAAATATTTCTGAGCAAAATGCCTTCTATAAAGCCTTTGCATACTTGCACGAACATTATCGAAAGCCTTGTTGACCTGAAGATAATTACAAAATCGAAACCAATCATTTTTCGTGGTCACCCTCAATATAGCATACACTTTTCTTTTCATGCCAAACATCCATCAGTAGTGGTTAATGTAATAAAGTGGTAGCCAGTTTGAGTATATTGTTCTTACTTTAATTCAGCAGCAGCACAGCGATGAGAGAATTAATGAAGCGTCGACTTTTTTACAGACCAGAAGAACAACAGAACATTACACCAAAATGTTTTCGAAAAACAAGGTAAATTGTACTGTGATGAAGGGGAATACATGTTTCAATAAAGAGATGCTATTATTATTTAAATCGATTTGAACATACCGAAAGTTATGGTTTTATTTTTTTTCTCTATCATCAGTAAACTTTTACTATCGTAAATAATTTATCATTAAATTATTATAATGATAACGCAATATTATTAGGATGTTGTAACAATAAAATAGATTAACTAAACGCTCTCGCTTAAAATAATTAAACAATTTATATTTACAAATAAGCTGTAACATTATATATAACATTTAAATTGCACGCACTCATTCAAAACAAACTCGGAGAGAAAATTAACAACAAAAAATTCCGCAGAATTCATATCACGAAAAGGTTTAGTGAGACAATAATTATTAGTTATTATTACAATGCGGTGATAATGAATACTTTGGTAAGAATACGGGCTTAATGACTAGAAACTTCTTTTTTCTCTGATGTGAATAATTATTATTACGATTTATCCTTTATTCCAATGGAAGCTAAGAAATTGTGTGCCTTAGTTATTTATCAGTATGCGATGTCAAATTGACATTGTCAATTATATATTTGTGAAGTGACCGTGACTAAAAAAAAGGTATTGCTTTTGTGGTAGAGGTATGTTTGGACGTGTGATGACACTCATTTTGGAAAAAGATAAAATAATATAGCATTCACAGAACCTTCTTGACACACCATACACCATTCCATCAATCAGTACTATCAAATCATTAAGCCCTGGACAGACTGCATTCACAAAAAATATATATACGGAAAAATAAATTTCATTAAATTGTATGTGTAACGCCACATTTCAGGCTGAGACAATCATATATCTACAGGTTGGGCGAATCCTGTTCATTACTACTATAATGTATACACTTATAGTAAATCTAGTGTAGTACGTAATTGAATTCGTACAATTAAATTGCGAAGAAGAATTGAATTATTTAACTTATGTAGAAGCAACAATTAAATATACCTACAGTTTACAATACGTCATGAAACCAAACTTTCCAATGAAATTCTATACATAACCCTGATTTCATAACATGTTAGTGTAAGGTACCTCATAAACATAACATTTCGAACCTTAAATGCGATAACACGAATTCTCAACGCTCAACATAATATTTATTTGTCAGGTGACGATAAATATTCCAACTATTTTGTACTCTCACTGTATATTGAATATGTTTCCTTTTTCCATTCATTGGGCAAGGAATAAGTATACCAAAAAGACATGTATATCTAATTTGTCCTCCCTTTAAAGATTTAAGAGATTTCATCGTCTATCAATATAACTTTAGTTTTCCATATCCCGCGCGACGCGGACGTTGTCATCAAGTCGCACAAGAATTGTGACTGACTTTACATCATATCATAATGCTTACATGAACGAACGCGTACCCACGTAATGTTAGTTGTACACGCAGCAGTGCGTTGTACATAAAAACAAACTTTTTACCTGTCTACAATAATTGTTTTGTAAAACATTGACTTTGTCACGAAGTTAAACTATCTAAAATATATGAATAAATTGTTAATCAATCAGCATTTTAATATTACAAATGTATAAGAGATCCGGTGAGATTAAACACGTTTCAAAATATATAATTTTTGTATTTTATAAATTACAAAATAAGTTAATCAATATCGTTTTAAAGTTGTATAACACACACATTCCATTTGTTCAAAAAAAAAAAATGCGAATTATGCAGGAACAAAAGCATCACCGGAATTTTGGAAATAAACAACTTTTAGATTGAATATTTATATTACGTTTTTCTTTTCAGTGAAAAAAAAATCAGTAATTGATTTTAAATTAAACAACATCTATATCGTATTTACCTATGCTTAAAGTTCTTAGTTAGTTACGGTTGGTAAATGCTATAACGTTAGCATAAACGTAAACACAAAATGTGCTAAATATTAGACAACAAGCAGTATACATAATGTATATGTAGGTATGCATGCATATTATTGGTTAGTTTGTGTGGGTGGGCTCGCTAAACTCCTTTTTAGTTTAAACTAATTCCTTCAGCAAATCCATTTCATTTGATCAAGAGGTTTTTCTCATTCCAGCCGTGTTCCATATCCATATGAAAGCTCTTCAAATTCATTAATAGTAATGTCAGTCCTCCATTGAAAATTCAGAATCTTCAGATGTTGAGCAATTCGGGCTGAAAAAGTAATCACACAAAGTATTAATAATAATATAGGTAGGTGCATAAAATCCTAAAGGATTTTGTAAAGGTAAAATCGTATTGTGTGGATGAAGCTTTATTTTATTAAACTTCATATTTACAAAACAATCTTCTGTGATCGTTAAGTTCTTGAGACCACCGATCTCATTGTCAACCTCCTCCCAGAGCTTTTGCCTGTAACACAATTTAAAAAATCATATGATGAAACGGGGATTACATAAATTGGCATTTTAAAATAGCAATTATCAGCATTATGATTGCTCAGTTTACCTCACACTCCTGTTGTAAAGATTAGACTGGCCAAGTCTCGAATCTATTTCGGCCCAGACGTGTGCCAAGCTAGGAGATCTTGAGAACTCGTGGCTTTTTACGTCACTGAAGTCATAATCGGGGAAAAATGACAGGTTCAGTGTGGTGATCAAATTGAAAAGCATCTTTCTAGATATGACAAACATTTCAATGTTCTCAGAAGTGATAACCTCCTGGTCTGATTCAACTGATCTGGAAAGAAAGTTTGCCTCCAGTGGAGGGCTTAATGCAACAATGTCAGATCCACCACCATCTTTTGCCATCTTCTTGTACAAGCCTTTCTGCTCGCTTCCAGCCACCTACAAACAGAAGAAAAAAACATTTTTGTAGAAAGAAAATCAATTCAGTTTATGGTACAATGTATATCAAGCTATATTTATACAAGCAACAAGAAAGCAAGTAAACTTAATTAATATAAGCATTACTACCAAACAACGCCAGCTCCATATAAAAGCAAGACGCAACATACTACATACATACATTGATTTGTAAATATGATGTGATCCATAAGTATACATATATAAGCGCAACATTTTTAATGTGTTTACCCAGACAGGTCAATGAAAATAATGGAAAGAGTATGCTGTCATAAATGCAAGTCATTTGTTGTTTAAAATTAAGCCAGAATAAATTCTACAAGTTTAAAAAAAAACAATTTTGCATATTATTATACCATTTTTAAACCAGTTTTAAACTAATCATTTTCATACATGTATACATCATTTTGATTGGTTCTTTGATCTCATCTTTCATGTCGAGTCAAGAGTCAATACCAATACATTCCATTTGATGATGATGCAGGATCAGGAACCTTCTGTTAGTTAGTTTGATGAACGAGAACGAACACATGACATTTTTAGTATGTACAACGCCTACAAACGTACCCAAATATCATCTATACAGAATAAGATCAAATCACACAGTTTTGTACAATTTTTTTAAATTAAATCAATGAAAACAATTAAAGCATTGGTACACCCCATCTCGTGTATGATCATGGTCAAATACTATATACCCAGTAAAGTAATAGTAATAAGTAATACCTACAACAAGTAAAGCTTTCATCTGAGTACTGGTATCATATACACAACACGTTACACGTACATTCAAATATTGGTAGAAATATGCGGTTTAACTCACATCGTCTTGTTGCCAAAACAAGCAAGTAAATAGTAAATACATACCTAGTTTACAAAAGTCATGCTTAACTGAAGTTGAAGTCTGTTGAAGTCAAGAAGAGACTTCAACAACAAAAATGATAAGAGAAGTAATAATGATGCTTAATAAAGCTAAGCTTAATTAATTGATATCCTAAGTTTAATACGAAACGGTATACAAAACAAATAAGCTAGCAACATGTCCTTTGTCCCTCCCACAAAATATCCAGATATATAAGCCTTGAAAAATTATAAATAATTACATTACGTATAGCTGTAAGCAAAAAGTATGCATATATTAGTAAAAAGTATGCGAAACAAAATGTGTATGCCATTTTCAAATACATACGTGAATTGCATGCGCTGTCAATCAATGCAACTCAAACGAACCGATCAAAATACTGATAACAGTGATAATGATAATATACCCACAATGACGTCTTCAAACCAAAAGAGTACAAGATAAGCTACGTTGATTAAAAATAATGAACTCTATGAAAACCTCTTTTGAAATTAAAACTTGCGCTAAACTAAACCACAATATTATTGTATTACACATTACTCCATACGTTGTGGTTATTGCGCCATGATTATCTGCTTGGCCAACAGTTTTCTTGCGTAAAACCGTTGCCGTTTGTTATACGTTGCATTACATGTACATATCAAGAAGTCATCAGTTTAGTTTAATGACATTTTGATTGAACGATGGAAGCTTCTTCCAAGCTGGAAAGAGGTTTTATAAGAGCACAAGATATGTTGTCTTTCGTATGAAGTAATTGGGTTGTGTTCGCTTACCATCCGGACTGGTTACAAATTTATAGAAAATATGTACACATACATACATGACATGATCATATTATGCAGTCAGATGACGCGTAGGTCTATTTTTAGAATTCATACAGCCTGTATGATACAGGATAAGCTTAAATGTTTATACTACGTGAAAACGAAGCTTCACTTTTGGCTCCAAAATACTTGACGTCACTGACATCTAAAGTAGATAAGTTTCTTCTTTCTTATAGAGCCGTAAATTGAATTAATGTAGAAAATAGCTTGCTTTCCCATGGCCTTATCATTTTATCTTGGGTTTACATAATGGCAAATAACTTTTTTGTACGCAAAAGTTAAAATATTTCAAAATTTGGAAGCAAAACAACAAAAGTTAAATTATTGATTACACAACACCCTGTTTAAATCTTTTGATTGATTGCTTTACTCAAATTGTTGGAATCAAGAATTTTTGTTAAATAAAACAGGAAGTTTGACAAGCAAAAACATACATATACCTATGCAGGTATGCCTACGTCTGATATGCCTTCCCCCATTCCCTCTTTGCATGCATATTTGGCTCTGAACGTCTGAACTAGCAATTTGTTGCAAATGAATTTTGACTTATTTAATTATTTGGGATTGCAAAGTTAAGGAAAATAAGTGGCTGCAATTATTCTTGCGAAATACATGAAATTTGGGTTCAAAGTTTAAAAAGTTGTTTGAACAACAATGATGCGATGTACACTGCAACCAAGCCAAACTCACTTTTTAAAGCCTTTCTTGTTGTATAACATAACATACTACTAATTGTAAAAGTTAATTTTTATGCGCGTTTTTTTTTTGGCGTGACACCATTGGAGTTGCATTTTGATTTTTTTAACACAATTATGATAAGTGAAGTGACAACAACCCATCCACTACACAATTAATATTATTTCTCACAAAATCCTTGTCAATGATAGTGATGAGAATCATAGCTTTGTTTTGTTGCTGAAATACACATACCTATTTTTAAATGCATCTCTGGCTCTGTATTTAATAATATAATTGGTAAAAGTAGGTACGTGCTTCTTACTCTTATTTTTAGAACATTTACTATTTACTTATACAGTTTACATATTATATTTTATTGCATACTTTCGTAAGGGGAACAGTTAGTTTAGATTAGAAGACGTATTTGGTGATGCAAAGCACATGAAATGCATAAATTTAATTTAAAAGGGATATACATAGGGGATAATAACTAATAACAATTCCATTTGACTTGCCATTAGTAAGTAGGCAATCATTCATGTGAAAAAGTAAAACGCAAGCACTCACTTCACATGACTGCTTTCGCATAACGTACCTTGACATAAAACTAAAACCACCGACCAAAGCGCTCAAAATATTCACAGCGAAATTAAATGACAATTAAAGTGTATGTTATAAAACATCAATCATGTTTTGAGAGTTTAGAATGCGTTAAGTGCATCTTCTTCATTGTTTGGCGCATACAAACTATCACTTTTAACACGAAATACTTTCCTAGTTGGAATTTTATTTAAAATAATTCTAATTGAAAATCGCAGTCATCAGCAAAATGCCAACTAGAAGTGAAATGCAAATTAAGCAACTATTTTTGCCTCTAAAGGTATCCTATCACATCCCATTGCGTATTTAATTTACGACGGAACGTAATGATCATATTATAATTGCATATACACAGGCAATTAATATCTTAATAAATCTTTGCATTTCAAATTTCAAAGCGATATAATATTTATCGCATTTAACACTTAATCACATAAGATTTCTAAATAACCATCAACCATTACATTTTTATTTTATGACTCTGAATAATTAAAAAATGATAAGCTGGCAAAAAGCTAGGGATTACAAGAAAATTACGAGGAAAGGTGCGAGCCAATTTGCAAACACTAATAATAATACTAAAAGCGTTTACGACATGAACAAAACATCTATAAAACTAAAAACTATAAAGCTCTAGGTTTCAAAGTACAATTAACAAATTTAATATTATTATGCTTTTTAATTTACCTTGCAAGAATAGGATTCCACTCTTCCAAGAACCCTAAAATCCCCCAACTCCAAGTTGCTCAACATGGATGACAACGCCTCCAGTCTCCCACTTTCTAGTAACTTCATTTTACCAATTTTCTGCTTCTCAACAAACTATTTCTTTTACAATATTTTTCGGTATTACAAATATTGCTTCACTAACAAAAATAATTCCACTTGCTTTTTATTTCGCGTTTGATTTAATTCGTTAACAAATAAACTAATTATTATTAATTAATTCAGTTTCTCCAAACCACAGCCTTCGTTATTCGGTATGACCAATAACAGCAGCAATTACTACTTCTGTGTACACTATTATTATTTATTGCACTGGTGGAATTACTAGAACTCGGGCTGTTTTCTCTCGAACCAACACTTTCTTTACTTCTTGGATTCATCAGTCCAAAGTTCTTCATCAACAACAAAACTTATAGTTAATTTTGAAAATTTAACTTTCGCTCCTTTTGTTGAATTCTTTGCTCCAACAATTCAAAAAAATATATATCACGAGACACTCCTTCACATATATAAATTAACCTACCACAACAATGGCGATCTGATTGATGCAATTAAAGTGTGATTTCCTTGTTTTTGTGTGATTTATTAGTGGACCCACTAACGTGATTGAATGACCTCTACTTGAATGACTCGTCAATCCAAAAACTGCAGCAGTAAAATATAGTGCACCCCGTGCTTAGTACTTAGTAATATTGCACACACAGAGAGAAATGAACTTTTTGTCGTTATGTCCTTGACGCGAAGATAATAGTTGGTGATTTTACTTTTTGTGTACAATTTTAGTTATAATGGCTTTTGAGGTATTTTTTTTTTTGATAAGTTTGCTCTCATCATCGTCATCAACAGAATTATTATCGTCACACAGAATGTAAAACGTGAGCAAAGTTCGCCTTTTTACCAATTCGCCTAACAACAACAGCATCAGCAGCCAGTAAAATACAATAGAACGGGATATTAGATATACATATATTCGTATATAGAAAATAATATATATGTAGGATATAGGATATATCGCACGTTAAAATCCTTTTGCAGGTATTGTAAGAGTTGCTCTTTCGCCCTGTCTCAACAATGTGCTGGGACTCGTGCCCGTTTTTACGTAATTTGCAAAAAACTGTAAAACATTGATGTTTTTTGTACTTTTTTAAATAAATTTCAAAAAGTATACATTTTGGCTCGTCGAAACATGGATTTTTAAAATCCTCATGCTTTTATTGTATACTAGAAAAAAATTTAGCACATAAGTCCTTAAAACAACGAAGTTGATAATTTTTGGATTTTATTGACTTTGTTCCGATTTTGCTGTTAAAAAATACAGTGTATATTGTTGTAATTGTGGAGGAGAATATATATATTTTATAACGTAACAAACAGGCTTGTTGTATGGGTGTATAGTTAATGGTATAACAAAATTGTAATACCTACTCTGTTGTAAAAATTTCTTTGTTTTTATAATAAACTGCTTGTTTTGTTTGTAGTTTTGTTATTATACTCGACAAAATATGCACGTTGTTGGTAGCACTAGCTATATAAACAGCCATGTATTTATGATGTTTATAAAAGCAAGTGTATTACAAGACTACAAGTATACAAGTATTGTGTAGGGGTAGGATTGTACCCTTCTGGTCGCGACAGCATAAACATTGTGGTCCCATGCTGTCGCGAGGCATACGTTGTTC
>JAHZNC010005310.1:0-11375 GCA_027744095.1 Zhuqinia jingwanae | reverse complement strand
TATGGGAAAAAAGTTTACAATTTGTGGTTCTGTTCTGTGGCTCCATTTATTTCCGTTTTTGGCTGCTGAGCTGACTGTTCTTGACTGTTCTTGCTCATTGTTGTTGTTGTTGTTGTTCTTGCTGTTATTCATTCTTGGACCTTGTTTCCGTTGTTAATACGGTTATTATTTTACTTGTTTCGCGTTTCATTCAACTTTTTGTTAAAAGTGACATCTCCGCGTGCCTTCTTCTTGAATGTGCCGTTTCAAGGAAGAATATTATTTCGTTGCCATTTTTGTCGTTCTTTTTTTGTATGAAATATTGTTAAAAAGCAATTATTTTTGTGGGTGCTGTTCCTGGATTCGTAATTTGTCTTGGATAGCAGATTATCTCACTGGCTTCATAAGTGTACCTTGATGGCTTCTTCCTCTCCGCCACTATGTGTTTTGGACAGGGAAGGAGAAGGTGGATGTCGTAGTAGTAGTGGTAGTTGTGATACTGATACTGCTGCTGCTGCTTCCACTACTACTACCACCACAAAAACATCATCTATTCAAGCAGAATCATTGGACACATGGTCGCATCATTTATGTTGTCCTTCTTTAGAACTTGAGATGCCTGGTGGCGGTGGTGACACGACGTCCGTACACTCCCCACAAGGTAGCTTACACCGAAAAAGGGGTTCTACCAAAAATACCGGGTTTTCCATCATACCAAGTCGGAGTAGCTCTAGCTTTGTCTCTTTGACTAATCCACTGTCCAGGAATAGTAAAGCGCCGGATTATTGTAAGTAAACTCCAAATCTAAAAAAATAACCATGTCTCTTTATATATGTTCATATCGTCATGTCGCATGTTTCATATAATAATAATTTGTCGTCCCTTGCTCATCTGTATACATTACATACTTATATTTTATTACTTTGTTAATTTATATTTTTTCCCAAAACAATTAATTTCATAACAAAATTTATACGTTGTTGTGTCAAAGTGTGATGGGTGATGTTCCTTTTTCGGTGGTTCAAAAGCAATATTGAAAAAAAAACTGTCTCGTTGCTTGCGTGACTTTACTTGAGATTTTATAATAATTATGTAATTTTTTTTATCTTCAAAATCAATTTTTGTAACACGGAAAATCAATTATTATCACATCCAATAAAATATTCACTGATTTGATTATTGTTATTATATCTCTCTACTTGTTCATCATTTAATAATGGCTTTGTCTGAGTTGTGAGACCGGCGCCGAATCTTCACAATTTACAAGACAGCCAAGATATTTTAGATAAAGAGTCTTGTTGTTGTTGTTGTATATAGCGCTCAGTGGAATACGTGGAAAGCGCCAACAAGTGTTGACCCTGTGCAGCACGCAAACAAGCCTTTACTCTACACACACACAAATATATATATTTCGACAGATGAAAACCGTTCCTCCTCTCCTCTTTTGTGATGCATTCATGCCAAAAGCACTGTCCTGTCCACTTTTAGTCTGTAGAGGTTCAGTATGATGGCAGTAGCTGCATCTTTGCCTAGTTTGTGTTCTTGTTTGCGATTTCCCTGTTCCACCCAAACAACACACACAGACAGAGATTCCACTGTACTTACGTACGTACACCACACGCACACTTGCTGTGCTAGCTGATCTTACAAGATCTCTCTGTTGAGTAAACAAGAACGGCACCAGGAGAATGTGGATGGCAGCAATTCTGCCAGATTGCATCACAGTCGTCGTTGTCATCAACAAAATAAGTTGTAGTAGAATAGTTTTTTACTCGTTTCTTCTTTTTCTTCTTCTTCATCTTCATCATACACTACTTCTAGCTGTAAATTACACTAGAAAGCTAGTAGTAATGGGCTGAAAAGTGTATGTACGTCGGTTGGATTGGATTACAAGTGTGAAAGCTCTCTCAGGTGCAGTGAGATGTAAAGTAGAAAGCTTAATCTGGAAATTTGTTTTCCATTATTCCTTATCAATTGTCATTTTACTCCATAAAATGACGGATACAATATTTCAAATAAAAAAGGGGATAAAAAAGAAAATCAATTGAGGAGCAGGCCTGCTCCTCAATCTGCTCACATTTTTTTTCTTAATAAAATGTTAATTCAACTGTCGTGTTGAAATTTAAACTTTTGAAAACACGCAAATTTTTGTATCCTCTCTTTTTTGCAAACGCATAATAATAATAATACCTACATTTAAAGAAAAGAAATTACAATAAATACAGATATGTTGTTGGTAAATGATATATATTTTCACCAGAGGAAGAAAAAAAAAACTTGAACTAAATATTTTTATGTTCGGACAAATGCCAATGGACGTAAGACGACTTTCATTTCATACTACTGTCGTCATCAATATTCCTACTCCTTCTATATTTGTAGTACTAATAATAACAGTATCATAACTTGTGGCAAAACTTTTTTTTTTCAGTAGGTAACTTCCTTTTTTTCCTATAATATAACTTACCTCGTCTCCCTCTCACTAAAAAACTTTTTTCAAAATTGAACATCCAATATCCTTTTTTTAGCACGCTACTATCTGCAACTACTACTACTTTGCTTACCAACCACAAAACTCAACAAACTCACCAAGGCTATAGGACAAGCCATGATGATCCTCGCTCGTTTGTAGCACACGACAATATGGCAATAACAATATTAAAAGATGACGTTAGTTTTTTTTTCTTCTTCTTCTTCTTCTTCTTCTACATCACTTATCTGCTGTCTCTTTCCTTTTAGACTATGATACTGCTACTAAACATAATGTAATATTTATAATGCAACTTTGTTTTGCACTTTTTGGTCTGACTGATGTGATGGCTAGAGAAAAGAGCGTCTTTGAATATTATGCGGCGCGTCACTGTACCTATTTATATTACATTTTAGTTTCCATCTTTCTTCTCTCTCTATGTGTCTGTCTCTGAAATGAAAATACCCAAAGAAAGACCATCAAACGGCATTACTTTTATCATCTATAATAATAATAATAATTTTTTTCCTTGAAAAAAAGAAGAGAAAACACATATTTTCTCTGGAAAAGTGAAACAAAGTTTAGGTGAAGTAGTTGTAGTAGTGAGGTATAAAGTATGTCGTGGGTTGACTGGCTGCTACTCCTGTAGCTTGTTGTTTTTAGGTTGGTCGTACTGCCTCTGATGCTACCGTTGTTACAGAATAATGACAAGACATGATCCCACCGCGCACCATCACTATCACCATCATACAAACAAACAAAAAATAACGTAACATAAAATAACATAATATTATTATTTTACACATATTCATACCATCTCAGGATAACCAACCACACACACACACACACACCACCACCAAACTAGCAGTAAAAGAAAACAAAATAACATATAAGTAGTAATAGTGGTAATAATAATAATATGTAGATTCCCACGGGCCTCTCTATCATCCATCCTATTATCCTCTCTGTTCTGTCAGTGTCTGTCTATTTCTTTTCTGCTCTCTTGCCAATTCAACAATGTGAACGTGAACAACATTGTTTTCTTCTTCGTCTTCCTTTTGTTTGTTTGTCAGTTAGAGTCATAGAGGAAAGGACTCGACTCTACCTAATACAATAGCAATATGTGCATACCTACATATTATAGTAATATTCAGTCTATAACAAACACAAAATAACCTTTAAAGTACTATAATGCATCTTTTTGATAAAATAATAATAATAATAATAATAACTTTAAAAAATAATACAAATTTAAAATGCATGAAGATATCCCAGCTCACCCAAAAGCGTCAGTCAGTGGCTCTTAGGCAATCATAATAATAATAATAAAATGGGATCATTGCAATTCATGATAGTATATAGTGAGCTTCATGACATGCAGCAGCAACAATGATAGAATATAATAATAATATCTGTAAATATGCTTAATTCATGTATTTATACTCTCAGTAAATAGTAACTTGTTTCATTTAAAAATAAATCAGTTTAAAATAAAAAAATTTGAATTGATGGTCGGTAATCGGTGGTGGTGGTGGTAGCGGATGTTCTAGTACGAGTAATTGTAGTAGCAGTTCTTCTGGGCAGTTTACAAGACGATTGTAAGCTTAGAACTCGACTTGCTATTCAGAAAATCGGCTTATTGCATGCAATATTTAAAATTAAAATATATATCATATCATATGCATTTATTTATACGCCACTCACATATATACATGCATAGATAGCCAGATAGATAGATATATAGATTATTTTTAGGGGGCAACATGAGGTGATGAAGACGATGCTAATGTCAGCTCAGCATGAATTGCCATTTCAATTTACAAGAGTTGTGCATAAAATTTAAATTTAAACGGAATACATTATACTTTATAGGTATGTAATTTATGCGGGACTGCAAAACAATGTATTGCAAAACTACTATCATCATTGAAAACTCTCTCACACACACACACACACACGCTTACACACGACAAAGTTTCTAAATTGATATTATGAGTTCTTGTGTGTGTTTGCGTGTGTGTGTGTTGCATTTACTTTGCAGCAAGTAAATCCGTGTTGCGAGGTGTTGATCCTGATCCTGATCTTGATCCGGTTTTTTGAACGACAAAATGTGACTAGGTAGTAGTCTAAGATAAGTGTAATGCGTGTGTGTGTGCACACCTTGAAAATATTGTAATGTTTATACAGGTATTTTAGTTAGCTGCGAAAAAAAATCTAAATTGAATGCTTTGTCATCAGCTTCCCTTCAAAACTACTACTGCTGGGTTTGATGGTATCATCAAAATCATCAATTGTATCACCTAGGCCATCATCATCATCATTGTTGTCATCACAACGATCAGAAATTTAGAAGAATCAGTTGGGCCGGTCCATTTTTAGAGGCCAGGTCAAATAAACCAGGTTTTTTTTTGTTATATATTTTTAACCAGAAGCGAGTCAAGTTGAGCAAGTGAGCTCGGTGATGAGTAAAAAATAGGAGTGAATAGCGAAACATTATATTTAAGTATATATGTACACACACGAGCAAAATTCGGTGAGGAGGAATAATATTTATGTATATATATATATAATGGCTCGTTCACAGTGCACAGCATACACACACACACACACACACACACACACACAAACTCAATTTATTATCAACAGATACATTTTTGCAATTTTTTTTTATTATTTGGTTGGAAGTATGAGTTATTATGGGCCGTAGACGCCGTGGCATTGGCGAGCACAAAAAAAAACAGGATATATATTGTAATGTGATTCGATAGTATTTTCGGTGAATTGGCTTTCGTAATATTGGAAAAAATTGTAACAAGGGATACTACTGCTTGTGCGACCGTGTGTGTGTGTGTGTGTGTGTGTGTGTGTGTCTGTTGTAAAGCATAATAATAATAAGCAGTGCTACTGCTAAACACTTGCAAAAAAATAAGAGAGGGAGAGAAGACGGAACTTGTCTGCTTCTGCTCCTGGCATTGGCATACCGTTTTATCTCGCGAGTTTACTCTCGTGTGATAATATGTAATATTCTCACTCAACTTATTCAGGTTCGTTATTATTATTACTAAAGCATCATCACCGGCTTCTCATCCTCTTTCGCGAAATGTTTGCAAGTAAGAAGAAGGAGAGGCATCAACTTTATGTGTGTGTAATATTGACTGTGTTTATATTTTAAAAGTGTGCTTTGTTGAGAGGAAGAGATGATGATATTCATTCCATTTCATATTAGTGCATTTTGTGATCCAATATGGATTGATGTCCATGTCCGTTCACCACTTTTTTTCCTCCGCTATCCATCCATATAAGTAGGTATATTTTATCGTTATTTTTATTATAATCATTCCATTGTGCACTAACGTTTCGTTGTAAAAAAATAAATAAAGCTCACACACACACACACACATACACACACGTTCACACAATCTCTCTCTCCGATCCGCACACTCAAAAGGGCTGCACAAAACACACTCTTCCTTTTTTTTCATGCCTTTCTGTATTCACCGTTTCACTTTACTACACCCGCTTTTGTCTTCCACGCAAGCATGAAATATTTTTTGTTGATAATAATGATAATGGAAATTGAATTGGATGGAGGATGAGGAGGAAGACAAGGACAAACAAGGGAAATGGCTATGAGAAAAGTGAAAATCTAATTATATTTAAAATGTTCAAAAGCTCACACAAATAGATAGGCAGACACATGTAAAATACTTCCTTTTTTGTTTGTGTTGAGGAGGATGCTCTCTGGAATGAGGATGATGATGATGATGATGATGATGATGCCAGTGTTATGCATACTAGAGCGCTAGGTGACGATGCGAGAGTTGAGTTCAATTAAAATTGAATGAGAGTCAGAGTTTGTTTAGCATAAATGCTATCTCTGTTCTTTTTATAAATGTATTTGTCTTCTAAATTGCAAAGAGGAACGAGAGAGATAAAGGATAAAAAGTGGATTTAAAACATATATAGAGCAGAACATTATTTGTATGTTAAGGGATGATGAATGGTGATGATGATTATTATTATCAAATACTATGGGCAATTGTTGTGCATATAAGTTTTATTTTCTGGGAAAATGGAAAGAAGGATATATTTTACTATTGGATAAAATGATAAATATGGTACATATGCATAAAAATTGTTTATATATCTATCTACACAAGTGTACGCACAAAAACATGTTTGCCAAAAGGAAGAGAACAAGTTTTTTTTTGGAGAAAATGGGAATGTAAATTTATTTTGAGTAGGTGTTGAAGCAGCATAAGCATCAACTCTCTCTCCCCCCCTCTCTCTCATTCAACATCTTTGTACCTTCACTTTGCAATGAGATGGAGAGAAACAAATAAAATGCAAAATAAAAACGGTTTTATTTCAGCGGTGGATTGTGGCAGTAGTGGTGACGGTGGCGTGGAAAGAGGATTGGAGTGAGAGAGAAAGATAGCGGAAGAAGGACAATGGAATTCTGTGATGACTATGGAATCACAACAAGTGCCGCTCCTGTTGTTGTGATACCACTGCCATTGTACATATATATGATGTAGGTAGATATTTTTTATTTTCTCCTTTTTTTTCTAAATTTACACCACACCGTCTTGATGGTGGCACATTGTTGTCTCCTACTTTTCATTTTGCAAAGGGAAAAAAAGGAGACAAAAAAAGAAAGAATATGATAGAAAATGAGAAGACGGGAGAGAGAGAGAAGATTAGAGATTTTTTTGTCTGTTTCGTTATGACCAAACAACAAAATACTAACCAAATACACATGTAATGTAAATACATCCTTGCAAATGCGACAAACTCGGGACACGGAGACGGAAAAGTAGTGGATGGCAAAATGGTCGTATTAAATTTCTTGTTGTTGTTGTTGCTTCTGCTTCTGCTGCTGTGTTTGTTATGTTATTTTATGTTGTAACTTAAATGGAAATGGTTAGAGTAGCATCAAATGCAAAAAAGTGCAGAAGAGAGAGAGAGAGAGAGAAAATAAATAAAATTGTAAGGAAGGAAGCATGTGTATGTTTGCTGCCCCCAGTATTATCGCATATCACATCATCATTTATTTTTTTTCGCTCTTTTTCTCCTCCTCCGTCGTCATCCTATCACTCTGTTTATTCTTTAGTTTCTTTTCTTTCTTTCCCTCCTTCCACGCCTTTCAAAAAGCCTTTATCAAAAATACTTATCTCACTGCTGATACAAACATTCCTAAGTGAATACCACACTGCTGCTCTTTTTTTTTGCAAAATGTCAGCATGTTGTTGTTATTATTATTATTATTGTCGCTGTCGTCGTCGTTGTTGTTGTTGTTGTTTCATTTTCATTTCATTTTCATTTCATTTTCTGTAATTGGCAAGCTCCATACTTACTACCTATGTATCTTTGCATTAATGCAAAGCTACTTTGTGTGTTTGTAAACTTTAAACTGTTTTTTTGTTTCTCTCTCTCTCTCTCTCTCTTTATTTTAAATGTCACCAGTCTAAAATAAAAATGTAGACGAAACAAATGAATTTTTAAAGTCATTTTGATATACAACTACTCTGATTTTTTTCCATACATTATTTTTATGTAAATAAATACAGGGGAATAGAAAAGCGACTAATGGAAAACAAACGAAATGTAAAAAAAATGTACAGAGTACTTGACTGTTTGTGTGTGTGTGTGTGTGTTACTGTGTGACCATGATTCCCATTCCCATTCTTTTCTGACGTTGTCCTTCATTTTAAGCGTCATTGTCATAATATAGCAGCTATACTTGCACAAATACATGGCTTAATAATGTATAATTCTCTCCATCTCTCTCTACTTCTGTCTCTCTATTTCTCTTGGGCTTTTCTTCTGCGGTCTCGCAAATAATCCCTGTTCCCAATCTCATTCACAATAATCCTGCTATGCAGACATGCAGACCGACATACATGGCATGTAACCTATTTATATAGGCATCTAAATATATACATACATCATTCTCTCTATTTTGCCTCATGTCATTGTGTTAACTCTCCAGTAGTGCTGATAATAATTCCACATGTCTCGGAGAAAGTTACAGCTTGTCTGTGTAATTTCTCTGGAGATAACAAAACAACATCCTGGCAAGTTGAAAAGCCCATGGAAACCACAAAAACACCTTCTTTTTTTTATATTCACAACACTGTGCTTGTTTCCCGCAGCAAAAGCAAGACAATTAAAAAAAATTCTCTGGATCATATGATACTCATATAAAAAGAAAACAAAAGAGGATAAGCAAACACATATATAAATAGATACATATTATTATTATATACGTTATATATGCACACGTAATAATACTATTTATGTGCTTTAAAAAAGCATTTGTTCCAAAAAAAAAACTGCATAATATAAAAAAAAGTAACAAGAGATGAGTATTCTCTCACATGTTCTGATTTGTTGGCTTGGCACACCATTCCAAAAAGAAAAAAGAGAATTACTATCATCTCACGTGTTTGTCGTTATGTCGACCTTTAAAACACAAGCATATGTATATTCCCGATTTGCCATTCCAATTACTGCAACTCAAAGTATTCCAAATTTTTTTTTCTACTAGCCAACACACACACACACACACACACACACACACACACACACACACACACACCAGCAGACGCAGCAGCATACAGACAGATGGTGATGATCATTCTGATTACATTTTTACATTACATAGGATTAGCAGCGCCATGTGCACACACACACACACACATACATACATACATACAATAAACACACATGATACAAAAATCATTTATTATTTTCCATGCACAATTTTTTTAAATTACCATTATTATTATTCCCCGCTGATTTCACATAGCTTACTTGATGATACATATTATTATATTAAGACACAGTTATACTATGATTACCACCAAAAATCATAAATTGAAACATGACAAAAATAGCAACTATAGAGAACTACTCCAAAAATATAATAATAATAATAAGTGTTGTCATATGATAATCAGACAGATGGTGATGATCATTCTGATTACATTTTTACATTACATAGGATTAGCAGCGCCATGTGCACACACACACACATACATACATACATACATACAATAAACACACATGATACAAAAATCCATTATTATTTTCCATGCACAATTTTTTAAATTACTATTATTATTATTCCCCGCTGATTTCACATAGCTTACTTGATGATACATATTATTATATTAGGACACAGTTATACTATGATTACCACCAAAAATCATAAATTGAAACATGACAAAAATAGCAACTATAGAGAACTACTCCAAAAATATAATAATAATAATAAGTGTTGTCATATGATAAATAATACAAGTATGTATACTATATAATTATTATGTATATACCTTCTCATCTCATCTCTGTAAAATGCATCTCGCACCAACCTTTTTTTTTCGTGGTTTTTCTCTTTGCATGCCGTTTGCTTGATTTTCATCATAATAAAAAACGGTCTTTCTTCTTTTCTTTTACTGACATACATAGTTTGTGTACTGTGTACTTACTACTACTACTACAACTACAAGTTCTAATAAAACTTGGTTGTCGTACATACTTTTTTATATTCTCTTGGCGTTTGCTACTGCTACTACTACGGCTGCTCTTGCTGTGATGTTACTGCAACAAAGTAATTGGCGTGATGCCCACACTTACTAAACAGCGGCACGACACACAAGAGAAAATACTTTTAAAACTTTTTTTTCTGTTTGTATGCCTCTCTCTCCCTCTCTCTCCCTCTCTTCTATTTTTTTTACTTATACACCACCACCACCTCCTCCTCCTCCTTCTGCTATGCTGCTGTTCATTTTGGCAGATGATGATGACGATATGATGCGGAGTGGAGGAGAGACCGTGAGAGATAAAGAGAGAGAGAGAGAGAGAGAGAGAGAAATGACGATCAGGATGATCATGTCGATGACGACCAAGTCCAGGCCAGGGTGCCATGCTGAAACAGTATTAGTTGTAGTAACATTACATATTATTATAAATCTATATATATATATATGTATATTCCTATAATTACTATATACACGTTTATGACCCTGTAAAATAATGTAATAATATGCATGCATATATAAAAGTAATGCTGGCGGGGATGACCCGAATGTATTTTTTTTTAAATCCTCCTCCTTTCTCTGTCTCTCTCTCTCTAAAACTCACCTACCAACATTATTTTTATACAGATTACTTACATTAGATCCTCCATCCATCCGTGAATCCATGATGATGTATGATGATAATGACGATGAAACTCAAACTGCCATAATCTTCATATCGTCTTCGCTTTGATTCCCCCCTTTCCCCCTCTTTTTTCTTCCTTCCATTCTCTAAATAAACTTCTTCTTTTTTAATCCCATAATCCGGTCTACTTATTTTTTTCCACTTATGTCATACATGCTAATTTGGAACAATATCTATCTTTATGTTTATTTTTACATATACAGTCACAGTCTCAAAGTCGTAGCATATTTAGTATGGTATCTTTTTTCACAATCCTCCTCGTCATTATACATTTACAATCATCCTCATCATCATCATCCTCAAAACTGAAAGAAAGATAAACATACATATATTCTGTATCATCATGCTGTGCCGGTAGTCATATCTTCTTTTTTTGCTGTGTTTGAAAATATTGACAGCGGAAGTAAATATTACATACATTTTGCAAAAAAAAAACAGTTTCTGTACACAAATTTATTTGTCTCCCTTTTAAATTTTTTTTTATCCACACACAAACATTTTTTTTCTTATTTGCTTATTTTTAGAAATAAAAAAAGCAATAAAGAAAAGTTACATGCATATTTCCTTTATAGAACTTGGAAAAAGAAAGTAGGAAGATAAAAAAAGGGTTGAAACAGGGTAATAGTAACAATATGTATGCATGCATGCAAGTATGTAGATACCCATATTAAATAAAGACTTTTATTATGACAGTAAT
>JAHZNC010005309.1:0-14057 GCA_027744095.1 Zhuqinia jingwanae | reverse complement strand
TCGCAATGAAACAATGCGACAGCATCTTTAAAAATTCACTCTTCGTAAGTTTTTTCTGGCCCTTAAAAGGGCCGTTGGGTTAAACAATATTTACAGACATAACTATAATCACATTAATTGTGATTGTGAAACTTGTCCCCAATAGGTTTCCTTCCAAAACCCGGATAGCAACGTTTGATAATATATATCTGATATTTGATAGCGTACAAATTTTGCTGTAGTCCTCAAGCTTTATCCTAGTCACTACATTTACGTATACGACACGCAACAAAAAAAATTAGATGGAATTTTTTAAATTGTTTTGTTTAAATTGTTTATGTAGTAGCATTAAAATTAGCTACATATTATTATAGATTGCAAAATTGCTGCCCATTCACCATTTAAGTAAATTTAATTACTACTAAGCTTTCAAGTACTAAACCTCTTTATTATCACTTTTGTACGAGCAATGCCTTGAATTAATCACACTATTATCCTCTATGTACTACGTCCGGCAGAGTGAAATACGAAGCTATATGTTAGAGCTGCAGATGGAGCTACACACGCATAATTTTATTGTCGCCACCTCCGCTGGAATTTGAAATGCTACATACTTGATGCTACCAACTAGGCAGACTCTTTTTTGGATAAAAAAGTTGCTGACATATTTCATTTGACTACATGGAGTATAATGTTCCCTTCTTGTTATACAAATTTTGAAAAATAATGTGAGGCATATAACAATAATAATTATATTGTATTATGTGAAAATACTTTACAATAAATTAAACGTAAAAAGTCATTCCTCCCACCACCCAACTATTATTACATCTTTTGTAAGCCTCATTGTTGGCAATACTAAGGAAAGTTGATGCTCATACACATAAAATCGAAACGCATAAAGAGCAAAAATATCAGAATAAAATTTTATTTAGTCAAGTTGGTTGTGCGGAAGCTGGTATAACTTCCTATCCATTCCATTCACCGCCATCATCACTGCTCATTCAACCATTCATCTGAAATTGAAATCTTATGTTTTGCACGTACAACGTATTCAGTTTCTCTCTCTCTTTCTTTCTTATTTGTTGAGTATTATAAAGACAAAAGTAAAAAGCCAACGCAAACTAAGCACTTTCCAAGAAAACTGACTGCGGAGAGGGAGAGAGAGAGAGAGAGCTTAAAACGCTCCTTTTAGTAGACCTACCTTTCTCCGGTTTTCCAACAACATCATGAATCATGAGGTCTGCTGAATGCTATACTGTACTATTAGTATTTATATTGGAGCAAAATGTAAACGCATCGTCGTAGTATTTTCGTCTTTTCCTTTCCTCTTCTGAAAATGTCATCAAGCGACCACTTTCAGACTCTTTCTCACACTCTTAACTGTATGTGTGTGTGTGTGTGTGGCTGGATGAAAAACAAAATGACAAGGAGCGCTTATCTCTTCTTCACACTCGATTTGACTTGACGACGAGTGCAATGCGACTTGGTTTTTGGAGGAAGATGCTGAAACTGAATCACCATATACAAGGTATACACTCAGTTTCACACATAAAATATATCTCAAATTGTGAGTGCATGTATTTGATTTTTGGTACTCTTTTGTACAGACGACATCATAAAATATAATAATAATATTTAGTTGTGTGTGCTTCCAACTTTCACTTTTTGGAAACAATAATAGCTGCAGCGCATCCCTAACTGCACTATTATGCTTATGTATAAGCATGCTTGCTTTGTAAAGGAATAAAAAATATTGAATTTTACGTACACATACCACTATTACCAGGGTGTACGCTACTTTATTATTATGATGTGTTTTTTTCACGGTGCTACGATTCTTGATATAATAATGATGCCGATGCCAACATATAAGGTTGTATGATAATAATAATACCCTGTGACAAGGATGAGTTTATTATATAGTGCATCATTGGGAAAACAAGGCAGGTCGATGATACCAAGGTTTTTTTTTTTGCATGAAAGGCACAAAAAATTATTGAATAGAACCACAGTCTGGATTTCAGGCTGGATTGACATGGACACAATAGAGTAATTAGAGGAGTAATTGGGAAAATATAGATTTTTCCCTTTTCTCCAGAATATTATGCAGAATAGGTTGAGGCAGCAGAAGAAGTTGTTTATCTTGAATTTTCAGTGTCAATTCATCAATGATTTTTGTAAAGTGTGTGCACATGACCTACGTTCTTAGTATACCCGCTTGTTTTGTATACACAAATTCGCTGAATGCGAAATGGGATATTTCTGGGTTGTTGTAAGAAATTACACTGAAAGTTTAGTTCATTCATTCTTGCATATTTAACTGCTCATGCATTAAAAATCCCTTTATTTATTATTTGGTATATATTCTAGGCTCATGAGTCCTGGGTGGCTTTGAAATATGCAATATTCCCAACAATCGTGAATCTATTGCTGGCATATATCAAGTGGAACTACATTACAGTAATCTCAATTATTAAGCTCTTTGTTTTTGTCAACTTGATATACCATGAAGACCAGCGAACGGGATCCATGCACTTTAAATTTTTATTTGTAAGAGGATACTGCAGTATAATAATACTTAATTACAAAATTTATTGTTGCATTTTTTTTAAACACTTTGACACGTAGTTAAACTCTGTTTATACCTTCACCAGCTCAAGATCGCAACGGCAGTTTCCATTTACTATCTTGCCTATTCGGCTGCGGAAACAATACAGGAAAAATATTTACCAGACAGCCCACTTTCCCTAAGTATGGTCAGCGACGGGCATACCAACGTGAAAGTTACAAAAGCCAAAGCGAAAACCATGCTGCTGTTTCCTAAAAATTCAAGGAGTTTCAAACACAATGCCATATATTTTGCATTTCGTATACTAGTAGAGTATATGCTGATGAGCAGCTCGGTGGCGGAATACAGGGTCATTTATCTTGTACTTGTTTTTTTAGTTTATGGAACAATTCAACTTATTATATGGCATTATCTTCCGGAGAAAAAGAAAGATCAAGACACTGATGACAGTGATGATAGTGATGATAGTAGTGATAATGAAGATAATTGAATAATTACCACAACGAAATAATAAGTAATAAAAATACAAGATTGGCTGATTTACGTGTTTAATACTTTGATTTTTTTTAAATATTAAATTAAATTTTTCAATGAAAACTTTTCATCATAGTTTTTAACTTATCGTCCACCACCCACGAGTGAGCCTAGCAGTGACCCTAGAGTAATGAATTCCAATTTTCCTTTCATAAAAAAACAAGTTTCAGAGAATAACTATTAAACCATGCATAAAGTTAATAAATTTTAAAAAAAATATGAATAAACTGAAAAATACCTGGTCGCAGCGGAAAATTAAATGGGCGGTGATTATTATGAGGGGTCGTACTTGAACCTGGTAAAAACACAATTTAGCGTAATTCTTTAATATAAGAAAACTGAATGTTTTTGCTTTAAAAACAAAACTAACTGGGAGGTTTAGTGGTGGTGGTGCAGTTTTGACCGTTGCAAGGAGCATCAGTTGTTGTGCTTGTCGAAGGCTGGCTGGTTGTTTCCCGTATCACAATAATTGTTGAGGTGGACAAATGGAAAAGCAGAAAAAGAAGAATACAAACAATTCTTGTTGGTCCCATTTTTGCTCAAACTATATATTTTCAACGCAACGTGGAGCTTTTTTTCTAGAGATGTGAAATGACTAGGTACGGATCATTTTTGCTAGCGCCTTTATATAGAATTTTAATCCTCAATTCCCAGCATGACGCATGACTGCAATGATTATTTTTTTCACAGTAAAAGCGAGAGTAATCTAATTTTAATATACGAGCTGCATAATTATTTTAGATTTTTTCGCGAAAACAATGCTATATATGAGTTTTATGATTGTGTGATCATAAAACATAAATCATGATAATTTATGCGTAAATTTTCACATTTCTACTCTCATTCCAACAGACTCAGAGAAAGATTTTATTAATCACGCCATAAATCCCCAAATACATACTTTTTTGCATAGGCTAAAAGTGTAGCTTTGTGAGCGCTAATCTAATAATCATTTTTGTTTTCCAATAAGTTGTCACATAAATAACATAGGCATTCAAAAAATTCATTGGGAAATGTATAAAATGCATGAATTTTATTGATTTTTTTCAGCCTTGCTCCAAAAAAAAATCATTTTTTTTACAAATGCCACAAAAACCCCACTAACAGTCAATAACAACACAAAACACTAAAAGAATTTGATCACCACCCAGAGCATCAAATGTTCCAAGGTGTAGGTAAGCAGTAGTATTCCAATCTTCATCATCTCAGCCGAAAGCCTCCAAGCTACCTAATACTATCTTTCCTTCCGTCGGGACCAATTTTGGTCAGATTTGGAGAGAGAGAGAAGGGCAGAAAAAAACCAAGTGAACTAGAAAGCGCCGTTTTATATTCCATTGGTATACAGTGTGTGCTGCTGCGGATGATGCTACTATATATATATATGAGTCCGCTGTCAGCCAAAATCAACAAACTGGTTCCTCCTGTCAATAAAATCCAATGAAATCTCAAAACAGATGCTGGTCCTGGTGACTGAGGCATGTTGGATGGTTTGTGTGTGTATGTTTGTGCGCGCGGTCTTGATGTGTAAGGTTTCTTTTGCTACTGGATTACCAGAATGAAAAATGTTTGTACACTCTCAAGAGATTTTTTTTCTTCCCTCTTGCTATATACATGTATGTCCATTCATAATCCTCTATCATTGATCGGATGACAGACTAGTCACTTGAACTTTATCAGCAAAGGAGCAGGAGCCAAAATTATTATTTTTGCAATATTTCAGGATTTGTAACTTAAGTCTGGCTACGATTCAATGTGTCGAATTCTAACACTTTCTCAGAATGATGCGTGACCAAATGACCAAAAAAAAAGGAAAAAAAGTCTACTGCGGCTTTCGTTTTTTCCCTTGGTTAAAAATTGTGTTAGATGATTGATGGAACATGTCCGGAGACCTTCAGTTGTGGATACATAGTATTATATGTATGTAGACCATATACTACTATATGTATTATCATCATCAGCACGATTCCAATCTATTTTAACTAGATTGTATCAATGCTCTAGCTTCACATGCACACATTCACAAGAAAACTTTCCTTTAATACGTGTGTGTAGCCTGGTGGAAGAAACCAGATTCAAAGCGAAAAAAAAAATATTCCAAAAAAAAAAACCAGAGTACCCATTCTTTCTCAATCTCTTTTTCTTGAAAACAAAACTTTAAAAAAAGCTTCAAACTATTCTCCTGTTTTGGTCGTGGTTTTCTTGAAAATAAAAGAAGAAAAAATGTAAAAGAGAAGTAGTAGAAAGGGAGATAGCATGAAGGAGCTATACTATAATAGATGCTATATATATCGCCATATCTTGTATCATCATCATCATCCTTCTTTTTTTCTTATTAACCGAATTGAATTTTATATTCTAGTGAAAAGGGATATTCTTTTGGTTATATATGTCGCTGATGTACATTTAATAGGTATACAAAAGAAATGGATGCTGGTACGTGCTCTGGATTCCAGAACAAAGTAGTAGTGAGTTTTACTATAGTTTTCAGTTCAGAATAAAGAGAAAGAGAGGAAGAAAAAAAGTTTTTGCGGCTTCAACCAAGCATATGAGGATCATATTAGTCATGTGTGTGGTGGTGATGGTGGTCATAATGCATATACACATATACAGTATATAGTGTACCCATATACTCTTGTGCAGGGAGATGTGGAAAGGAGAATCCCATCACGAAAAGGAAAATCTCTTCTTCATTCTCAGGCTTTGTCATAAATATAATAAAGAGCAAGAGAAAAGAAAGCTTTATTGTAATGATGATGATGATGATAGTAGTAGTGCTTCAATATAGACTACTACTACTATTATATCTATTGCATATTATAACTTGTTAGTATACAAGAATATATGTATGTGTTTGTTGAATACGGCCCGGGACAGTGTACACACACACACACACTCATACACACCATCATCGTAGTAGTGCAAGAAGCACAACTCAATCTCTTTGTGGATCCATCCGTATCCATGAACCTACACGTACGTATGTACGTACATATAATAATAGCTGCTGGAGAAAGAGAAAGGAACAAGCTGGAGGAGTAGTAGTAGTAGTAGTAGAAGTAAAGAGAGCCACTGTGAAACCATCCCCACCACTATATCCACCACCATATCATCATCCTAAGCTTTTTCCTTGGTTCCTTGGTAAACCAAACCGTGGAAAACTGAGGTACCGCCAATGATGATATATCAATATACATACATAACATATCTATTATATATCTCTCTCTACCACTACATTTCCAGAAGTCGGCTACAGGAGACTTCACGGCTCCACCAAACCAAACTCACACACTACTTCTCTTCCTCTTCCTCTCTCTATATAATATTAAGTTTTTTTTACTTCTTCTGAAGGAAAACTTCATTTTCAAATCCTTTCAATATAACATACAATTTCCACCATTGCTAGCCTTACGTAATAATAATATCATCATGGGCTCATATAACAAAACATTGTCAGTAGAGTAGTGAAAAGAGGATATTTCAATGATATTATATTGAGGAAAATAAAGTTTTGTTGGAGAAGCTATATGTCGAGTTTGGTTGGTATGATCGTGTGTGTGTGTGTGTGTGTGATGCAATCGTAAAGGAGCTCTAAATGTGGGCTCTTTATTTCACTTTTTTTCCTTTACAGCTTCCCTCACAGTTTAGTAGTCCAGAGTGAGTACATTATATTGTAATATGCTCCCTGTTCACTCACTCCCGCTTCTCCCGTTTTTTTTTGTTCCACTTGAGAGATTTCTCCCTTTTTCCCATCATCATTGTGAAAATGCTATGAATAAAGTGTGCTCAGTTTTTTTCTCCTTCTCTTCTTCTTTTCCCCCTTCTTCCAACAACAAACACGTTCGCTTATTTTTTTTCTTTTCCTTATTGCTCCACTACCACCACTTTCTCCAAAGAATTCTCCAACTTTGCTGCGTACAAAACATTTACATAGAATGGGACCATATAATATGATCATGATCTCACAAAAAAATATATATATATTTATATATATGTTGCATTATTTTTTATCTTGAAACTTACTTTTTTTCTGTTTCTTTTTTCCAAAACTTTGCATTTTATTGCAGCAGCAGTAGTAGTAGCAATATAGTAGTTTTGTTGTTGTTGTGTCTTTTTATTCTGTTGTTGTCCCATTGCAGCGGTAATGTTCCCAAAGGACAAATTTCTATATGGTTTATTTGTTTACTACATGATGAAGATGATCTTTTTGTGATTGCATCTCTAGGGTATGATGCGGAGTTTCCGACTCTGATTTGTTGGATCTATAAATCAGATATGTGGATATTTGTAATTGAAAATTTGACTACACGCATACAAAAAACAAACGCATGTGTTTACGTTTTTATGATGATAACGTTTGAAATATTGAAAATTACATGTTTTTTTGCTATCCAAATAGCCATTCTTTTATGAATCTTCCGCAACATTACATTTCGTCTATATTTCAGCTCCAAAAAACCTTTCCAAAATTAAAATAGAGCATGCAGACCAGTGTGTATATTCACTGGTGAGAGCGACGACGATGATGATGATGATGACCAGTACAAAAATAATGCTCAAAATATCCAGCACTGCGTAAAACTGATAGAAATAGGTACATTCACATATTTCTCACTCACATGTGTATATTGTAGCACCGTGTACTATTTATAGTGTCCCTTTTCATTATTCCTCCTCCTCCTCCTCCTACTACTCTTCATAATATTCCAATGAATTTCGTATTATAAAAATATGAACACTCTTTCTCGCATACTCCATTATTATTATTATTACTATACTGTATGCTTCCACCTCAGTTGACTTTTTCCAGCATGAAAAAAAAATTCCTTCCGTCGTGCCTTTATTCATACTTTCATTCCATAACATGCGGATCTGTAATAATAACTAACGATGAGAAGAAACTTTGGTCTGGTGGTGGTGGTTGGTAGTGGTACTGGTTGGAGTGCTGGCTTTTATGCACACAGTAACAAAAGCGAACACAATAAAAATAAAGCTTCCTTCTTCATGTCGATGTCCTCGTTGTCGGTTTCCCTCATAAAGCATTATTCTCTCTTTTGCCCTGTATATTATGTGTGTGGTCGTCATTAGTTAAGTACAATATATACATACATATACATATCGTATAATATATGCATATAATATAATATAATAGGTATACGTGTATATCGTGACTCATTTCTGGTTTTCCAATGATGAGCCATGCACAATCACCATCATCATCATCATAATAGCAATATACATAATCATATGCATGTAATCGGCCTTGTCATCATCATGAGCTGATCGGTCGGTATGCATGCTCGTGCAAAGGAATACATGTAAAAAAGCTAGAGATGAGAGAAGCCTTTATCGTCGCAGCACAAGCAGAAAAGGGAATGCAATCCAGCAGTAGAGTGAAAGCGTAGTAAATGCTTTGCTGATATTGCTGTTCCATCGTTTTTTGCAGACGTATGCCCATCCTCCAGGACGACACGTCAGCCAATCCCACACTCACCAGCCAGGCTCTATATATAATGCAGGGATATACCCTTTTTCTGCTTTCTCCTGTTTAAAAATGGGTGAAAATTTTATGCTAGCGATGATGATATTACCGTAGTATTAGTAGTAGTAGTACAAAAGTGTACCACATATTGTAGAGCCTTGCGTGTGATTTTGCAGTGTCCCAAAAGAATACGGAGAAAGTAGCGTGGTGAGAGTGAGCCTGAACCTCCCTTTCTACCCCTTTCTCGTTCTCCAGCATTTACTCCGTTTGATGAAGCTGCGAACGGTGGTTGTGGATATTGTGTAGGTGGGAGTATAGATATGTGCATTATTACGTGTAACAAAATTTGTCGCACGCATTCTTGTATGATGCAGTTCATAATTGGCCTGATTTTTTTTCTTTGTGAGTGATCAAAGTGTACATAGTATATCACCATTCTTGCTTGACACAGAAGCAAAAAAAAATCTTCTTTTTTTGTGTAAGAGTAGAGAAGACACATAATAATATTATAATCATTATCACCTCATGTGAAAGTTTACCCTTACCCTATCGTGGCGGTACCTCATCTTCCCCTCTCGTTTCCTCTGCCACCGCAGACACTGCTTGGCCTTGTCTGGCTCATGGTGGGATGTTGGCTGTGTCAATGTGACTGGCAACAACAAGACGAACAACAAGATGAACAGGTGGATGACAGTACCGAATTTGCATACTCCTTATCCTCGCCTGGCCGACAAACATCAAGTCGATCTCGAAGAAATTCTTGTGAACATGATAATGAAAAATGGAGTTACTCTCCGACAGTTGATCCATTCGTTGAAAACAGGCAACAGATTGTTTCAGGACCTACAGGCGGAAATAACAATGAGCCACAGTTCCCCTCACACAACAGGACTAAAAAATGTACTTGTTTCTATACTCCCTGCCACCCTAGTCATGATTCTCATGCTCCTCTAACTCCCACACACGATCACAGCCACCACCAACAACAACACCATCAAAAGCGGCATTTTTTGCTAGATCCACAGCAGGAGGAACAAAAAACCACCCCAACCAGAACTCCACTACTGCTGTCTGGAGGAGAGAGGGAGCAGCAGTGGGATTGGGATCGTCGGCTAGACAAAACTAGTAACAGTGGTAGCTGTGCCATCACCCCCTCAAAAACATTTCCCTCTGGTCCCAGTAGTGCAAAAAGCGAAAAAGTGGTTTGTTGTGCACCAGTTGGTAGAAGTGATTGTGATTTTCTGACTGTCCCCCAATTATTACTACCATCATCTAAAAACAATAATAATAAAAATAGTTGTACCAGAGCATCCTCAGGTGAAGAGGATTATTGTTCGTCAGAAGATGACGCGTTGTCGTCCACCTCCTCCTCCTCCTCCTGCGTCACACGCCAGGAGAGACAGTCACTGTTGAGCAAGAATCCAGAACCGAAAAATAACAGTAGCTACTGCGACTATTACTCTGGCGGAGGGAATGGCATTGGCAACAACAGCGGCATCCCCGTCACGGGCAGAAATTCCTCGTCCTCTTGTTCATACTCAGTCGTTGGCGACAATAACAACTACTGCAATTATAGTACAAGTAGTGATACTAGAACAATTCAAACTGCTACAGGTGCTCTTGAGTTCATTCAAAAAAAGGTAAAGTCTCTTCAAGTTTTCAAGTACTTTAGAAACGGTAATACAAACAAATGATGACTCTACATATATACATAGCATCATAAAATTTCGTGGCCTTATATTAACGCAATAATAAAAAAAATTATGAAGTGAATGATATTATAGCATATATAGCACTTGTAGAAAAAATATAATATGTTATGCAAATAGTATAAGCATACAGCTGGAAAAATGTGTATACCGGGGCATTGCGAGATGCGCTGCATCAAGTAGGCAGCAGCAACAAAACAACAACAGTGTGTGTAGCGTTTTGCTCCACTCCCTCTCTTTTCGTCGCTCTCCTTCCTGTAATGGATGGATAGAGTATGAAAAAAATATATAACTTTACCATGAAAATTGACTGAAAGACTGCCATACATTTTCGACAATATTTTGACAATAATCAAAAAAATAAATCATCGTCTCTTCACAAACCTGACAATAACATTACCATTTTACATTTTTAAAAATAATAAAATTATGATGTAACGCTTAAGAGAAAAAAAATTACATTTTATTACAACTTTTAGAAACTCGTGTAATACGTTACATCAATATGTGCGCGTCTATAAAAAAAAATGAAATGAATGAAAATGATGACTTGATGACTCGTCAGGCTTGAAAAGGAAGTACATCAACCAGAGAGCCTACACAATGAAGTAATAATAAATAGATGCAGATGATGTTTTTCATAGTATTTTTGCTCATTGCTCGCTATATCAGATGATGAGCTAAAAGAAAAGTAGAAGAGGAAGAAGAGCGTCTTTTTTTTTTGGTAGGAGAACCTCTACACCACCACGACGACTACCCATCATCAACATCAACTTCATCATAAAGAATCGTAATTACAAAGTAAGTAATATACGGCGTACGGCAAGGCACTCAGTTCTTGTTTTGTATATATTTCCTCTCATTCTCAGTCACCGTCACATTTTTTTTTAACATAAACTCCCATTTAGTTTAAAAAAAGAGAGACATTGGACCTATGACGATAACGACGATGGTGATGATGATGACAGGACTTGACTATGTTGATAATGTACAAAGTAAATACGAAAGTCATATAGTGAGTTGAATTGAATACATACAACATATATGTATGTTTGCATACTTTATTCGTTTATTCAGTACATAGGTATAAGCCCTAGCCATTATTATTATGATCATGACATCATCATATGCAAACTCGATTCAAAAGTAAAATAAGAATATTATAATTTTTTTTCATCCTATCCTCAAAATCCTCATCCTCACGACTAACTACTACATATCTTATATAGCAGCACTCCTCGTTTTTTTTTGTAGTTCTCTTGATTCCTTTATTTAAAAAAGTGCATTGTCAGCGCATTGAATTGTTATTTTTGCCTTTTCTTGCAAAAACTCAATAATCAAGTCCATTTTTTTAAAGGGAGACCTGAGACCACCATATATATCATCTGCAACATTTCTAATATACTTTTGTCACGTGTAATGTACCTAATATACCTACCATATATAATAATAATATCTGTGCTCATGGTTCTCCTCACTTCTTGAGAGGGTACTCATAGTACTCACTTTTGCAAACACAACAAAGTCGTCGTCGTCGTCATCATCATCCTCGTCACGCAGTCCCTTACATTCTTTATTATGGTTTCCACAATCGCACACACTTTTTTTTATACTACCAACCTCTCACACTCAATTCGNTCGTCATCATCATCCTCGTCACGCAGTCCCTTACATTCTTTATTATGGTTTCCACAATCGCACACACTTTTTTTTATACTACCAACCTCTCACACTCAATTCGAGCATCACAATAAATGCCCAATGTAGATATAGTATTTATACCTAATTTAGAAGAAGGGAATGGTGTTTGGTGACTGAGAATTGAGAGTGCAAGTGAATGACAGGTAAAGCACGCTACTTGACGCTCCACTAGCGGAACACAAGGATATACTTTCGATAGTTTTACATAATATATACCCACACACGACAATATAAAGCGTGTAGTAAAAAGTACTCTGTTTCTTGTGCAAAAAAATATACATAGAAAAAAACAGCATCACACCATTATTATCACGTCATTGTTTATTCGATTTCTTTCTCATTGGAATCTATAATCCGTTCACAAATTAGTTGTTGCCCTGTGCAGATGTGAAAAATATAAGAGTGGTGCAGATAGAATATAAATATAACAATATATAAACAACACCAGCCAACAAACCCCACACACATTGATGAAAAAACAAATACCACTGAAAAACACATATTTGTTCGGTTGACTCTTGAGATCATCATCATCATCATAATAATTTGTTTGGCTAATAACGAAGGTAAGAAAACCATAAGACACACACAATAATAAAAGAGCGGTGGTGGTGGTGGTAATAAAAACAGTGTTTTTTTTGGTGCGCGGATGAGTTGTTGAGTTGTGTTTTTGTGTGTGATATGATAAATATTATGATTATGGTAATGTGACTGTTTTTGTGGGGATATTAAGTCCAACATTTCTGCCAGGAACAACAACAGGCCAAATTCCGCAGTATACTAGTTGGTGCAATATGGTTTTTATTGTTTGTTGCGGGGAAGAAGGGTGGTAAATGGTAAAAGACCTCCTGCTGGTGCTACTACTGATGATGTGTTTATCGTGCTGCTAGAGGTATTATCATTATTATATATATGCCCTCTCTGCTACTTGTGTTATTTTTTCCCCATTTTCACTGGATATTGTGTGGGATCGTTTACACCGACTAAATTACATGTACAGCTTTAAGAGAGCAAGTGTTTATTATAACTTATTGGTTTGTGTGTATATATAAAAACTGAAGCAGTGATTTGGTAAATTTGTTTTGACAAAAAAACAAGAAACAAGTTGTGCAGAACAAAAAAATTAGGCGTCTTTCGAGGGAAAAACATAAAAGTTTTTTTTAAATAAAAAGTCAAAGTATTTAGTCAAAGACCGCTGCGTTTTTTCCCGTTTGATGTCATGTCTCACCATAATCATACCACCAGAACAACTGCCTCTACCAGCATCACTGACAGCAATAGTAGCGGATCCAGTGTTTGGAGAAGAAGACGGAGAAGATTTACAGAAAATGTAACCATTTCAGAGTCATCCCTAGCAAATAAAGTCAATAATAGTTGTTGTGTAAAAAGAAGCAAGAGCTGCTCGATACAATCTTCTTCGCTGCTGTCCATCCTATGTCTAATTGCTGGGATAACTCTGTTGCTGGGACCGAATTCAGGTATGAATAATGATAACGATAATGATAACTTTTTATTAAACTCATAAATAATAATGACTTTTACTTCCCCTCTGTCCTCTATTCAGAGCGCATATCAAAAAATAAAATAAAAAATAAAATTGGGACAATCGGAATTTTTTTTTTCGATGTTTCGATTTTCGCATAAACAATTTGATTAGTGCAACTTTTGCCGGCTTGTCCCTCTCGACCTTTTTTTTTCAAATTTCAATCACCATCATATTCATAGCATCACACAATCAACAATATAATATGTTGTTTGTCTTCTTGTCTTGTTAGCATATTAGCACGTATATTTCAGCAGCAGAAATGATGACAAGACAAGATAATGCAGTTTTTTCAGGAGTATCATTGGCACATGCACAACAACAACAACATATTATATACATTATGACATACAACACAAAAACATAATCTATCATCTTCAAGAAGCTCAACCTGTCAACAGAATATCACACATTACAACAATATGAACACACACAATGTGCATCCGTAGCAGCAGCTTGAAAAAGTGTAAATCTTATTAGGACATAATAACGCCATTATGAAGTAACCAATAACTAGCCATAATGACCACTCACGAGTCA
>JAHZNC010005308.1:0-18562 GCA_027744095.1 Zhuqinia jingwanae | reverse complement strand
CAACTCAGACATTACCCGGATCTTCTGCTCATCGGCAAATGGCCACCTTACTGCATTACCTTTAAGCGAATTATGAGGGGAAGTGTAGATTAAATTTTGAATCGATTGTAAACGTTGTTAGAACAGGGCTTATAGAAAAAAGAAAAAACAGATAATGGTTGAATTGTTAGTTTGATAAATGAACTACCTTAAATTTAGTTTTAAGTTGTTTGATAACAAATTAATGTTAATTACGGAGATCAGATTTGAAACCAATTTTTGTTGCCGTCTTGTTACGATAGAAAGCGTTTATAGATGAAATTAATTTTAACGCCTTGCATGTTAATTAATAATACAAGTACAAAGTAGAATTAAGTATAATTGAATTGATTGAAATAAAAATAGTGTTAATTAAGCAGATTAGATTTTGAACCAATTGTAATCGCTATTGTATAAGAAAAGTGTTCATAAAGAAATCAAATTAATGGCTGATAATAAATCAATACTTACTAAAAAAATAAAGAAAGCGATATTCTTACATAAATTTCTTTCAACATGAATCGTTTTTCACTGGCGCCATACCAGTTTCTCATCATCACTGGGACCTCACCTCCATAATATCTCATACAACCGCTATAATATCCATAAGGAATCAAGTACAATGACTTTTCATGTACCGCGACAACATACAACACAAATGCAAGTATTAGGCAGAATAACACAGCAACGGGAACTCTCCATATTCACACAGTTTGCAGATCTGTAAAAAGTTTTCATATTACGCTTTGTTTTATGGCAAAGGTGACCAGTGACGATTAGTGGTCAACAACTTGTAGAGGCAACAACAGTATATTATATATATACATACATATATGTAATCATATATATATTTAGGCACATCCAAAAAACTTATAATAATGATAGTAATCGCCAAAAATGGTGTAGGGATAAAAAGAGGATGTCACAAAGAGGATTTTCAGGTTGCAAATTAATGATTTATTACAGTACTCGGCTGTAACAATATATTTTTTATCATCATTCCCTCCTCGTCGTATTATGGTGTGTAGGTAATATCCACCATAGTAACACAGTAAAGTAATAATAAGTATGTATGCTACATGACCGAAAAAAACTAATTTTCGCGTAGTAATTTAAAGCATTTTTTGAGACACACATGAACGTCCATTAATTTAAAAATAGATCTTCAGAGCCTTTTGTATTTTTGAATGGCCCTCCTCCTCATTTCTAAAAGTAGGTAAAGATATGAACAAAGGAAGGTAAAAAAAAGTAGATTTATACATACATTTCAACTCTTTCTTGATACCCATGTCGTCATCTTGAATTTTTATCTGATTATGAGAAGTAGTCTGCGTAATACATGTGTGTGTGGTTTGGATTTTGGACGGACGGTTATTTATAATAATAATAAAAATCTGTGTGGGACTGGGACATCGCCATCATATCATTGTTGTTAGTTGTTGTCGTCATCATCTCTTCATCATCAGTCTCAAATCTCAAGCAATAAAAAGTTTTACATGTTTGTTAGCATTTTTTATGTTTAGATGTTTGGTAATCATACAACACATAATATTTATGTAATATCCTGTTTTTAAATAAATACATATTAAAGAATTAGCATAATATTGTTTACAGTGTCATTGTTGCCATAGCATATATTACACATCTCTGACAATAAAGCAGCTCACCAGCGAAATGATGATACCCTTGAAAAAAGCCGTCAAGTCAAATTAAAAAGACAAGAGCTCTGAAAATAGGAAACTCTTGCTGACTTTAAGTGCAGTAAAGAAACCACTCTGCTGCTGCTGCTGTTGTTGTTTGCTGTTGCTGACCGCGCGTATCTGTCGTGATTTATTCATCATCAAGAACAAGATTTTCTTTTTATAATAATAATCAAAATTTGTGAGTGTTGTTGTATTTTTGTTTTTATTATTATTACTCATGAAGATAAATTGAAAGTTTGATAATAACATGATCATTAGTGCCGCTGTGTACTATACAAATCCAAACTGTGTGAGTGCAATTAGCTGTATGGGATTCCAATGCTTATATGCCTGTCATGATCCGACGTGCTTATTAAGTGGAAATTTGTAAGAGAGCCGATAGGCACTTGAAAAATATAACTTTCCTTTCCTCGTCATCAATTGTTGAATTCAACGAACGGTAAAGTGAGCACTGCTTCTACCACTACTGCAATTGTCAGGTAAGATGGTCAACCATTATACATAAAAAGTAATCACTGTCATCTTCAGTGTCACTGCAGGGAGAAGAACACGAAACTAACATTAAACGCTAAACAGGTGTAACGTTGTGAAAAAGTTTCGGTGTCGTTGACATGGGACACTTTTTGCACTTGTTGTAGATGGGCTTTTTACTTTCATAGATCTTTGCACTGCTGAAGTTCATGGAGGTATGGTTAATTTAGGATTGTCTCATGTTGCCTCCATGTAATTTTATGGTATGATTTTCTCTTTTCCCATGGTTACGCCATTATCTTATTGTTTTATTTAAGCCAATACTTCAATTAAATAAATAAATCATAAACATATAATAATATGTTCATATCATACCGTGAGACAGAACGGCTGGCAGATTAATTTGGCATAACTTTTAACTTTTAATTAAGTAGTGGCGTCACTGTAAGGTGATATGTAATTTGCATTAAATAACATTTTCACTTGTAAGAAATGACGATAAGAAGCCCAGTGAATTTTTTCTTTGTTAGATGTCTTTGTTCCTTCCTGTATTATTTGGCTAATCAATTATTAGAGAGTGTGAAGTGTGCGTGCCTCATGAGCAACCTAATAACACGGTCCCAGTAACAAATCGCAAGTGTTAGCTTCAAGCAAAACGAAAGGCCTACACAGCAAATAAGCTAGTAAGTATAATATTGCTTTTCTATATAACATGATTAAAAAAAATACTATTATTATTATTATTACGTTGCATTAATCCAATGCAACGTGCTTTTTTCGTCAACGTGTTTTCTCGTTTTTATCTAATCATCTAAATTTCACTTGCTTTGAATTTATAAACTATTATTCTGTTTGCAGGGTTCCCCATTGACGCCTGCGCCTTATTTTGAGTTCCGGAGTGATATTGTGTCCATTAAAGTTGCATGCCCAATAAACATACTTTTATTTACGTTGGTTGACAAAAAACAGAAAATGCATTTTCTACTGTATTTAGTAGCCACGTTAATATTCACGTGCGTAACATCCCTACCGGTGGATCCAAGACAACCAGGAGAGGCCTTAGATGACAAATTTCCAGGTAACCATCAAGTTTAGTTATAATCATGTTTTGTTACCAATAACGATTCCAAATCAATTTTTAATTTTGTATGGGTGTTTGAATATTTTGGAAACAAAGTGATGGTAGCAGTATCTTCAACCGTTATTCCACTCACTTACCTGTTTGGAAAACCTAAACCGTTACAGTCATCATCATCGGGAACAGTTCAAAAGCCCCGTAGCCATTCTTTGGGCTCAACTTACTTGTCTCCTGGACGACGAATGCGACTCCTGGAAAGATCCCGCCGCCCTGAGGAACCCGTTCGTTTAATAACAAAGAGTGAGTGTAAAATTATAATTATTTCGCAGGTATGTGTGATGTTGATGATAATATGACAACATGAATAAGACTCTGTTTGTGATTCTCTCTTTCAGATTCCAAACTAAAGGATTTGAACAATGAAACATATTAAAATATTTTAACCAAAAGTATGATGCTACATTATTAAATGACCAGTAGGTTCCTTTTGGTTTGTAAAGATTGCTTGAAAATTGTCATGAGACTCTTTTATTTAAAATTGAACGTGACATAAATGTTTTAATATGGCAACAGCATACGTCCTTTAATCTACTGTATTTTCATGACGACAAATATTAAAGGCACGATCCACGTTACAAGTGCCGCTTTAAACATATTTGTTATAAGTATTATTGTTTTGTGTCATTTTTCTGTCTTCAGTATTATAATTTACAAAACTGTTGTTAAATCGGATAAAAACCAAAATTAAGCTTAACTGTATTCCAAGGTGTAATAAGTGTGTTTGTGACTCGGGTCGTCAGCAAATTAAACCGGAATTTAATTAAAAAATAAAAATAGTGACAAAGTTAAAAGTATTTACGCTAAAACATTTTATGAAATCAATATTTAATGCTTAAGTTATTGTCATGATACGATATTGAAATTATGACCATTCACCTGAGCTATATGGCTTGAAATCTTTGTTTTGTCAGAATACCCTGTATAATTGAGTAAATAAATCACCAGTGGTGAAGAGTTTGTGATTCTCTAAGCACATGGCAGCTTGGTCTCATATCTTACATTATAAACCGATCAAGCTGCCGTTTTTATCGAATTTGTATCACAGTCAAAATATCGATTATGTGTTTCTGATAATGATTCTTGTATTACGCTAGAATATCTTAAGGTCATTTGTAAAATTAATAGGATTTGGCTTGGCATATCCCCCATAAATCGCACAATTACTTATTATCCACTGACAAAGATGACACCTCTCTTGCAATTCCGCATAAATTAGTACCTATAGCAATGTACATGTACCCTTTGTCGCCAAATTCCGTTCCCCACGAATTCCGAATGATGTAATGTGGAGTGGTGCCAGTTTTGTCGTATCCTACTATCTGAAACATTCGAAAATTCATTGAATTTTATATTTTATTTTCATTCTACAAGTAAAGATATAATCAGTCGCCCATACACCAACACAAAGGGGATTTAATAGCTGTTACTTACTTGGACGGCATGATTATTATTGGCGTCACAATTCCACTGGATAACCCCACCAACGTAATACTGCCAATTTGTTGCATCCACGGCAACAGCCACGGGACCATGATTATCAAGAACAGTGAGAAGGTCTTCTTCAGCCCCAACGTAACTGAAATGGAAATTAAATTAGTTTTAAAGTTGTGCATAAATAAGCTAGTTATAGGTAAACCAATTAATTGAGTGCTTACTTGTCGCAAGTGTAATTTTTGTTCACCCGAACACCGCCAGGAGTTGCCTGTAGCTTGCAACTATCATCTTGCAAGGTTAGGGGATACTGACTCTCCGTAGCCAATTTGATTGAAGTCATCCAGGCGACAGCGGAGCAAGTGTCTCCGCCGTTGCATCCCATATTCCCATTTCCAGCACAATCAATAACTTGTTGCACACTCAACGAGTCCAACTTTCCATTCTGGAGAGCATGCATGCTCTCTACTGTTTCCACTGTTGAAAACGCCCAACAAGCACCACACGCCTTTTGATGCTTGACGGCAGTAATCACTCCTTTAGTTCGCCAATCCATCTTTTCTGGAATGGGACCTGCAAAAGATAGGGCACGCTTTTTCCTCACTTTGTTATCGTGATGATGGTGATTGTGATGGTGGTGATGAGGATCAATGTTGTTGTCTTTCTCGCGCTGTTCAATCTTTTGTAGAATTCCTTGGGTCAGGTACTGGGACCGAAACTCTTCCGGACTCATATCAGCGAACTGCGTAAGACCCCACACGGCATATCCTTCATTTTTAGGTTTTCCTGGTTTCCATTTCTGGAGATGAACATGCTTCTTAACGGACTTCCTTTCCTCGTCACTCAGGTCATTACTGGGTTTACTAAGTTTTAGATTTGGCACCGTTGCACTCCAAATACTTTCATCATCTTTTTCGTTTAGCTCCGAAATTTTTAACAAAGATTTCTGTAAAAAATATGTAAACAACACGACATTATATTGATGACATTCACTATAATATTATCCAATTATTTTACAAACACGTATTGTTTGGAAATAAATGATACAAATACCTTGAAATGAGGTAATCGTTCTTTCAAACGACTGTCGTCATAATTCTTTCCAAAACTTTTGCTATAGTTCTTTAGGGTTAACTCCAAGTGTTCCTGATCTGATCCTTGCAAGTGATACGGGATAGCAAAGAAGCACAGGCAAACAATGCCTGACCACATTAAAAAAGATTTTGTCCGAGTCTCCATCGCTAATTAACAGTACTTGTCGCCTCACTAAATGAATAATACTTTAATTTAATTGAACCAAGTCAGTTTTGTTGTAGGATAAACTTATTAAAACGTATACTGGGGTGGTGGATGACGCAAATTTTTTTTATTTGTTACTCAACAAAGAAGCTAAAAGTCAAGTCAACTCGACTATACTCAGGACTCTTTGCACATTCCTTTGTGACTGAAGCAGAAAATGGCTTTCTAAAAGCCCTCACTTTTTCCCGACAGTTAAACTTAAAGGACGGACAAGGTGAATATTCACCACAACAGCATCATCATGAATTCTAATTTTTTACGTGAAAATCAATTTAACAAAATTTGAATACAAGGGAAACTGACACCAATTCAAATTTATATTGTTGCTATAGCGTCAAGTGTATTGCTTTGTGACCATTCTCCCTACCTAATTTAACAAACATCAGCCAGTGTCTCCCTTTTCTGTTGTAATTTTGTCAATCACATTACCGAATGCCAAGACCAACTGACTTGATATTTGATTTTATGGGATTTCTCTGATTTTTTTTACCATAAGTATGACTCTGACTAGATTGCAATGCTATTCATAATAGGCATTGCTGGATTACTGGATAAGAAGATTAAATACGCATTTGTGGTGCTTCACGACCACTCTAGTAAGTTGTATTTTGTTGATGTAGTATCCAATGGTATCGTATACCTGCCTCAGGCATCTTTTCGGTTTCTCATATAGGTATTAAAAAATTATAATATCAAGGTTATGTTGTAAGAACGATGTCCATCAACAATATTGGTACTGAAGCTTGTTTGTAGTTTCTGTCATCAGTATTATAGGAATGCTACTTTGTACTTGTCATAATGTAAAAATTTATGGGTGCTTCATTCATTTATATGATATGACGGACTACGAGAGTACGTGGTGTGATGGGATGATATTAAATTACATTTTTATGGCTAACCTGTTTCGCCAAAAAGTTAACTTTGCTTGTGAACACATTTGATATTTGCCACTGCTTTACTGCGCGTAACAACGCGCGCATAGCTAAGAGATATTCATATTTAAAAAAAATTAGTTTGATGACGAAAGGAGCCTCAGATCATTGAAGAGAGTGCAATATTTGTGCCTAAAACTAGAAGGCAAATACATGGAAAAATATGGGTTAAAAGTTATGAATTTCATGATATAAATGTTTTTAATTGGATCCATGAAAATAAATGGTTGTATTAAAAATCCATGAATTTTGCACTTTCATATGTACATGTATTATGTCAATAGTTGTTGCAAAATAGAACAAAGGGCCGCTGATAGGAAAGTAATTCAGGTAACTAAATTTGAAAGTATACACTCCGGTCACTCCGGTGACGTTTGGTGTAGGTTGTCACGGCTACAAATGACATGGCTTTCACCACCCCCTTAGGAAGCTGACATTCGGGGGTAACAAATAATTACTAACCTGGTGGTACTTGAGTACCAATTTTGGTAGAAATCAGTTGAACGCAACGGCGAAAGTAGTAGGAGTAAGGAAAAACGAAATAAAGTAAAGGAGGACGTTGATAATTCAAATCCAGTTGCCCCAAGAAATGGGAAAACTATATATTAAAAAACCATTTTCTGCTGCCCACTTCTTGTCAATGCAGAAGAACAAAGACGTTCATCCATTTATATGGTGTCCTATGCGTCAAATAAATAACATATGAGAAGTCCCACATGGCCCCATATTTACTATACACTCTGCACAAACTCACAGTATATACACATATCGTACATTACCTTAAAGGATACGTGGCGTTCTCTCATAACCTGTTGGTTTTTCTTGCTTCTTGAGTAACATGGACAAGCTGCACAAAATCTGAGAAGCTGGTTGACGGCGCCCCATGTCCTTGTATATTTAGTCCCTACTTGAACTGCACAGGATACAAACACGCCACAAGTTTTGCCAGGCAAGTTAAGAATTACTTTCCGTGTGCTCCTTCTAATCGGCTAGAAAGAGTCTGTCGACGTGCTCATTCAGCTCCCCGGCTAGAGTTTTACAACAATATTTTTTATTTAACTAAAATTCTTCAGTTATAATTTAACCATGACTGAAAAAATGCAAATTTCGAAAAAGCGGAAGGTAAGTTTGTTAAACAGTGATTCCTTTTTTTATAATTTTGGTATAAATAATTTGAAACATGATAATACGAAAATTTTGGAGTAATTTATTAACGGTGGTGTCTGTACGTGTAGTTACTTTTTTTTATATAATCTTAGTTATAGGGATAACTTTCAAATGGATGGAATTTATTGTAGAGTGTGTTTTATCCATATGCCATTTTAGTGTTCAGTTTAATTTTTTTTTGGTGCATCAATGAAATCCACGACTGGAAAATTTGTATTTTTTATATTGAATTATATGGGAACGTTTTATAATTATGCGTTGCTGTTTTTAATATTTTTAAATGTAGCGGCGCAATTTATTTGTTGAGTAAATTCGTGCTAAAGGGGGTATATCGAGTTTGAGGGTTGTAAATTGTAATTTGAATTATTTTTTCTGTATAAATAGGTGTTTTGAGGTTCATTATGGAATCTGGAGCCAAGGGTTGCGAGGTTGTTGTTTCCGGAAAGCTCCGTGGTCAAAGAGCCAAATCGATGAAATTTGTTGATGGTCTCATGATCCACAGTGGTGACCCAACTAACCACTACGTAGATACCGCTACCCGACACGTCCTCCTCAGGTAATTCATGCTATAATCACGTTAAATTTAAGTTGCATTGCATTACGTCGTCATGAAACTAATTGTTGTTGTGTGATTATTTTCCATATATAGACAAGGTGTCTTGGGCATCAAGGTCAAAATTATGCTTCCTTGGGATCCCAATGGCAAAATTGGACCCAGGAAGCCCCTTCCAGATCATGTGGCTATTGTGGAACCTAAGGATGAAATCCCCAGAGAAACCTCTACTATTTCTACTTCTGCTGGCCATATCGCTGCCATCAGCGCCTTGAAACCGGGCGAACCACCAGTGGGAGCACCGGTTGGGCCAGTAATGTCTTGAACACTCCACACAACCGGCACGCGGGACATATGATTATATTATGTAACATCTTGTTTTTAACGCTCGCTTCTATGCGAAGTTGAAATAATAAATACCTTGTTTAGAAAAAATCAAAAAAAACTTTCCACCTGCTCGTTTTATTTTTGCATCTTCACAATGATGATATGACTAAAAAATCAAACGGCAAGACGCACAACTTTAAATTAGTGTGTAGTTTTTTATTCGTTAACGAGTAAATTGTACATAAAACTTTTAGTTCATTAACAAATGTAACAATAGTATATTTTATTGAAAAATCATACTATATCCCAGTCACACTTTCACTCACTATCATGTGTATTAAATTACACTAAAATCTTTTGTATTGATGCATTTTTGACTCGTCTATCAACGCTCTTCAACGTCCACTACCTCAGTACTCTATGTAAATTTATGGTCCGATATATCCCCAAGCCCTGTCTCTTGATTTTTCTAAATGAGTTTCATTTTCTATTGACAAAGACCATTATTTTTATACATACAGTTTTCAAAACTCGCAATAAAATGATATACAATGTACCATGTCATAAATGTGAATAACTTTGGTGTAAATAGTTCAATTCACCTTATTCGGTCAATTCAATTCACGTCACCTTACAAAGTAGTCAGGTCTAGATAACACGGTGTGATTCTTTATGATTTAGGCATCTCCGTTTCTATAACTGAGTTCCCAACATGCCAACAGTCACCACCTCGATCCTTATAATTCTCATCACATTAAGCCGGATAAATACTTAACTAGAAATACTTCGTATTGTGTAATTAATTTAAGTATATTTTTAAAACTGAAAATACCAGTTTAAAGATCAAATTATCATAGATACTAGTATGATACGCATATGGATGAGAATCGCGATAAAAAACTCTTTACAATGTATCACAAGTCGTTTCTCTCTCCACATATCGCCGGCAGGTTAGAAAACCTGTCAACTGTTCCAGAACACTTTGTCCTTCTCCGTCTATGTCATATATTACCATCTGTAGTAATAAACACAACACAATATTACAGTATTGTTTTTTTGGACAGACACATTACATGATTCGTTCTTCAATAAAGCCGAAATTCATCTACCTCTGTTTCTATCTGTGTGTTAACGTTTAACCGTCTACAAGAATAGCCAGAAGTACATTATGACAATTAGCTATATTAAAACACGTGACAATTTATTACACATATATATTATATTTATTTCATAGTAATTCTGATCATAATAATCATAATAATTATTTTAATAAAACAGTAGAATTATTTCTTACAATAGGTGCAAACTTTACACCTAATAATAATTAACAGTGCATCACACAACACATGGTCTTGAGTGTGGATTGTAAATACTAAATACATAGGTATACATACGAAACTGCTGAGTTTTAAATTAATAAATCTTCATTGATAAAATTTAAATGATTTTATGTAATAATTTGATATCGTCCTTTTCGACTAGACTAAAAAAGGTTCATCATGATCATATATGAATGTGTATTGTATTATTGATATTTACTATTCAATCTTGTATGTCTCTGAATACAATAGCTCTACATAACCTATAAAAAAGAGAGTAAGCATATTATTTTACATTTTATTGTTAGCGTATTATTGATAATTTAGTATCAATCAAGAAGCGATAATATTACAATTTAGAACAATCCTTAGAACTTAATAGAACTTAGAATAGTTTTTCTTTTACACGACTACATTTGTAAGTAACAATAAGTGGAGTATATTCAATGACGAGAAGAGTAAGTTCAAGAACATAGCAGTTAAAAAAATGCTTGTCTGAAAAAATAACAATATTAGCCATAAAAAATCAATAGTAATTAGATAAGTAGAACCAAGGACGTCTGGAGAGAACCATAGTGATTAGGGTTTGTAGTGAAAATTTTAAAATAGTAAATAGTAATATTTTCATTGATTTGTTTTTGGCGTCAATTCACAACAGAAATGAACTTTTTGGATTGTTTTTTTTTTCTCTTGGAGTTTCGTGAAAATGAAACAAATTGGCATTTAGTTAATTTGTACAAATGTGAACGTTTAGTTTGTTGGCGCGGGGGTTGGTGCAAGGCGGCATAGCACGTCCATCTGCCAGCGAAGGATTTTGGCGAGGAACTGGGGACATTTCCCGGACATGATAAAACGCTCAGCAGCCATTCTTAGCTCATAGAACATAGTTCTCGTGTAGTGATTCCTTCTTGAAGCATACCGCAGAGTGAGGAACCGGTAGTACATGAACGGAGTCACAATTGAAGCTCGAGCACTGAAAACACACACCAAAATCAACTTTCAATTAACAATATGTTATTTGGATACCAAGCACCTCAATATTATTTTTTTTTAAAGAGATGCCTATTCATTGTAAAACTGTCTCCTATGCAACCTAGTAAATGGAGTAGTATCACAGTGCCCCGAAACATAGCTAATACCAAGATTTTGTTGAGCTTCAAAAGACACAACTCTCGAAATAGCTCTAAAGTTTCTGAAACTCTCAAAATAGTACATACATAGAGGTAATATCGACTTGACTGACAGTACAGGATCATAAGTTGTAATGAAGCGAATTTTATCGATTTACTATAGTATTGGTATAAATGGTAGTTTGTTGTAAATAAACGACCATGATGTACTGAATCGACTTGCTTTCTCAAAAAGTAGCCTCTGCCATTCCCAGCTTAGCCTCGGAATTAGGTTAAAATAACTCAAACAAAGCCATGTTACAAAAGCTGTGCTTTGTGCTTCCTACTAGAATGTAAACACCCATTTCTTTTGACGTTTTCTCTAGTTTGAACATCATTAATTATTCAAGACAACAACCGAAATGCGAACAGGTTAGAAAAATTAGGCATGTAGCTCTTCTTCATGAAGAAGATAATTTTTATTTCCTGCCTACAAAACTCTATTAGGTATAAGGTATTTGGTATTATGTTAAGTGGGAATAAAATGAAAACTTACCCAAGAATGTATGTAATTGTTAGGACCATGATGATGATCTCAGCTGCAGCTGCCAAACGAAGAATAGTGGCGGTATGATAGTCAATCAGTGAAATGAACAATCTAGCGATCCATGCGGAGTTCCGACCCAGTGCCTGCAAGAATGAATGAAATTGATAAGGGTTTCCATTTGATTCTTTTGCTGAAATTTATTTTTTACTAAAACTTACGTCGAGTAACGTTAGAGAGAAGCTTGCAAAGTGAAGAACAGCAAAGAGCGTTATTGGAGTCATCGCCACTGAAACAATTTGAAAGATAAATTAATGGAATGAGATGAACAAATAAGTTAGTCACAGCACTAGTACTGGCGGTAAGACATGAAAATTAACTTCCAACTTGAAAGTATTAAGTTTGACTTACAGCCGATTGGTGCACAATAGATGAAGATAAGCGAATAAAATAGGTAATGACAGGAGTCCTCCAGAAGAAGCTGAGCAATAAAGGCACGCGACAGAGAGACATTTGGCAAGCGTTGATGAAGTCTTAGAGCTGATGTGGCTGCACTTGCTAACAGGGCCTTATAGTAATAGTTATTTGGATTCCTGATAATTTAAGTGTAAAAATATTTCAGTGTAAAGTACTAAATGATAGCAAAAAGTGATTTGAATTTTTGTTAGAAAATAAAATCAATGCATACCCCATTATCGGCACCATGTACAAAGCTGAAAAAAATATAGTGAGAAGACGAGTTGCCCACAACCCGACATCAATCTTTCGGGCGTGTACTACTTCCATAAATCGAGCCCAATTTAACTGTTGTTGGGGTCCTTCTGTTTGTGGAGTATCCCCAGTACCACCCCCGGTGGCACCACTCCCTTGATCGCTACTCTCACCTTCGGTCGACATTTTTTTTGTCCCAAGAGAAACGCTTCCGTCAAACTTGAACAATTATTATACACAAACCAATTGATTTTCAGTTAATTCGGTCAGCTAGCTGTAGAAAAATACGCACAACAAAATTAGTTCATTTACTAGTTCATTATTACTTAAAAATCCTACTACTATACTAATCCAGACTTGTGACTTTCTATATGATTATTTTCTCGTATTTTATCTAGACAAGCAAGACTAGCAAAGACTGTAACAAATCTAGTCAACTCATACCACAACTATTTGTACCCGTTTTAGTTTAATGATCAATCCAAACCCCTCTCGTTCGAATGCCTAACTTGCAGATCTTCACTCGACTTATCAAAATTCCTACTAAAATTTATTGATATTTCTTCCATAAAACTGCTTTAAAAAAGAAACAAGAATGGATATATAACTATGAAAACATTAAAATAAAACAAGGACACCATTTAAATCTTTACCTGTTTGATTTGTTGAAGATGATTACAAATTTACAAAGCAACAAAACAATTTGAACAGAGAGAAGAGGTTAGAGGATATAAGTTGTTGCACAATCAGCAGCAGTCGAAAGTTCTTCTTTGGGTTATATATTACCAACAGCAGCAACAGTGGTAGTAGTAGGAATGATAGTAATAATAATGATTGTGATGATTACATTATCCACACGTAGCACTAGTAGTATTGTTACTCTTCATCAATTGCTTTTAAACGATTTGTGCATTCTGTAACACTGGTCGGTCGCCGCGGTAGTATGCCCTAAAATAATAATATTATCAATAACGTGTCTTTTGAAAGAGCTCTAGAGCTGTCCTAACTCGTCTTAGCAGCAACATACAACAGCTCAGCTTTTACACAAAACGATGATGACGCAAAAATATTATACAATGACCATTTTATTGCTACACATTCACAATTTTCAACATTTTTCAACACAACAACACAACACGCAACGACAACAAACGACAATATACTGCTGCTGCATAGATTATTATATACCGTCACCATAAAGTCAATTCAAGTCAACCGTCACCAATGAACCAACATTTCAAGGCAAAAGTAAAATATTAGTTTTATATGTTTTTTTAACCAATTTTACGTGTACAAAAAAAAGGAATATCGTAATACTTTATAGCAAACAAAACTGGCATAAAGGAGCAGCAGCAATAATAGGGAAAGTATAACAGAAACACAACAGCTCAGCAGGTAGCAGAGCACACGTACAAAAGCAGAGAATATTCTATTATTATTATGCAAAAAGTAGGCACACGTACAATATTATAACAACCACACATACAGCAAAATCAAATCTGAGAAGGATGAATGGGGCGAACGACGATGATGATTATGACTACGATGACTTTACAAAGGTAAAAGGTGCAATATGGGCTGTTGTATGTCATCATCATCATCACCTCACACACAACAGCTTTGTGCTAGAATGCAAAAGTCACTTATACTTCAACTTTTAGAAAAGGAATATATACCTATTTATATATACACTATGCTGCTGCCATACTACAATCTACAATGTCAAAATTACATGTAAATGTGATACTCTATGACTAGAAAAAGCGCCAAAAATAAAGTTATATTTTACATCTGATGTAATAGTATTCATATAGGGGGATACCCATATGTTCTCTTATAAAGGACTTTCACTGTCGGCAACATTGCAGTAGTAGTAGCAGCATTCACAAAAATAAGTAAAACAAGCAACTTTTTATATTAGTAATTAGTAAACTAGCTTCTAGCTTCTAGTTAATTGAGATGGAGGAAAAGAAAGCGAGTGATGGGGGAGACGCTGGAGGTGGAGCTGAAACCCCAGGAAGCCAGTTATCAAGAGAGGAAGTTATGGCTCAAAGGGCAGAAAAGAAGAAACTGAAAGAGGCAAGGAAGAATAAAACTTCGACAGTCGCAGAGAGTGTTAACACAGGTGCTCCAGATCAAAAACAACAGGCTCCTAAAACTAGTAAACCTCAGCGAGAGAAGCAATCCTCTGAAACGCCAAAAGGTAAACAGGGACAACAATCGACCACAACTTCGGATACTGCGAAAAGCAAAAAAGATCAACAACAGACATTGGCTACGGACACACCAAAACCCGGAGAAGGTACCAAGCAGCAGCAGCAGCAGCAGAAAATGCAGTCTTCCACTTCAGCAAGTGCTCCAATAGAGACAACGCCCCTCTTAAAATCTGCAACAAAGCCATCGGAAACAAATAGTGTGATTTCAACTACTGGTAAAACAACGCCAGACGCGATAACAACTACACCAGCAACAGTTAATGCACCTGTACTTGATGACTCAAAGGCCGGAACTCCAGACAGGAGTATTATTGGAACAAAGTCTGTTGCGGAATTTCAATCCACAATCCAATCACTATTCAAGTTGAAAAAGACACCGGAACTGATGAAAAATTTGACATTTAAGCTGCATCCATTATTTCACAATTTAGGCGTAAAACTGAGACATGACGTTATTCGTGGAACAAACCAAAGGTGTGTCAAACTACTGGATACAATTAAAGAATATGTTCACTGTTATGAAACTCCCTCGGGCGTGTCATTTAAACATGGACTGTCTGCCGATCTGCAGCTAAACATGGACGTACTGCGGAAAAAATGTCCGTTTGCTATAGGAATGAATAACGCTGTTGAATTCCTGAGTGCATTCTTGTACAAGATGGATCAGGATGTTGGTGACATTCACCAGCAAAAGGATGACATTGTGGAAGTAATTGATCAGTACATTGAAGAAAAGATTGAGAAAGCAGTAGAAGCAATTGTATTTTATGGCACAGAGAAAGTTCGTTCTGGAGATGTAATAATGTTGTACAGTATCACTGAAGCAGTACTAAATCTTCTGGAGCGAGCAGCAAAAGGAGGGGAGGGAGAAGAAGGGAAATCTTTCGAGTTGATTATTATCCAAACTCCTGAAACCATGTTGGATATTCCTGTTTTGTTACAAAAATTAAGTAAGGCATATAATTGTACAAGATGATATATTCAGTCAGGCATGTGACATATAATGAAGTTTCATCGATTTAAAATATATGTTTTATGGTTTACAGATGAACCCATAAGGACACATTCAGTAACTATCAGCTCTGTCAACTTCTCCAACGCTATTTATAGGATGCGTCATTGTACCAAAATCCTTATAGGAGGACATGGACTCTTCACCACCGGCGGTGTTATGGCTCAATCTGGTTCCGGGAAGTTGGCATTACTTGCAGCAACATTTAACAAACCTGCAATATTTTTGTGCGAAACATACAAGTTTTGTGATCGGTCTCCACTAGACTTTTTCACATTGGACGAGTATATTCCAGAGCAATCAGTGACAGAGGATGATCTTTTTGAACCAAAAATTAAGTATGACGTTACTCCGGCAAATTTGGTGACTGTTGTCATTACGGATATTGATATGTTGCCATCCACGTGTGTCCCCGTAGTATTGAGAGTTCAAGAAGGACGGGCTCCTAGAAACACAGAAGAGAGTGCAGAGGCATACTAACTGATAATGAATTTTGCGTATTTATTTGGATAAAAATCCGTTTTCGATTAAATCGACTTTTGTAATATTCAAGCTGTTTTATGAATTCAATAAATAGAATATTTTATTCCAGAGATAATCATTTCGTTAAGTCCGAGTTTAATGCAGTAATATTTATCATCAAATTCGTAGGACAATATTTCGTGTTCATGTGCAAACGACTATAGGCATCCTCCAGGACACGTAAATCGTGTGTGCATAATGTTACTATTATTATTACAACCCACAAATAGACAATTTTAGTATATTATTTATTTATGTGAATGTCACTGTTGGAAGAACATAAAAGCCTTATATAATGAGTTTGTATGAAACAGGAAAGACAATAAAGATTCGATTTCAATAAGAACCTAATTGTGAATGTGAATACAATTGCATTTTTCGTAATCATCCTTCAAAATAATTGCATACATATTATTTTTTCGTAATTGTATAAATTAATAACCTCATGTTAATGATAAAAATTGTGAATTATTTCATCATTTTTGCATATATATAGGGCAGCTCTTCTCTACGGACTTCAATTTCCTTCAATAGTTTCTTACAGAACGAGAGAGGTTCACATGGTAAGTTTTCTTTAAGTATTTTAATTATATCCATTACGATCCATTGGCATAATCATAATGGTTCATAATTTCTAAATTGCTAAAATTGTTTCACTTTCCAGAGTTGATTTAATTCACAGATATTTTCTTGAATAACAATTTTGAATTGGATTATTGAGCTAGAGAGGAATGAAAATGCATTTCTTAGATATCCCCAACAAAGTGGTGGTCGAAGTGGCTCAAAGCCATCCCCATTTTTGGGGATGGCTTAGTGCTTCCACTGGATGAGCTTATATAAGTTTTTCTTTGAGCATCATCTGGAACGAAACAACATGAGGCGTTTAAAAATTCAGTTCCATTTTCGTTATTGTAATCTCAATTACGATGGGGGGCATATTCACCACCTCCACGAGCACGGATATTATTTCATCCTGTCCCAGTTTGACCAAGCTAACCCTTAAACAATGGCATGGGTACAATAAGAGCATATCCATGCTGTGGAATGGGATTCCTCTATTGAAAGAAGTTCGCCTGGGGAAGTGCTCCAATCTTGGTAATGTGGCCTTTGTAGGAAATGATATTGAGAAACCCACATTTTTACAACTCCAGAGTAAGCAACAAAATTATGAAGCACGATTGTTAATTTTTAAAATATGCATAGAAATATATTAAATTCCAATTTTTTTTAAAGGACAGCGCTCATTAACTTTGGAGTCCTTGGAAAATAACGGATACGCTCTTTCGGTTAGTGCTTCGCCACACCATCTTGCGTGAGTTGAACCTTCGGTGTGACATGCTAGAACCGGCCAGTATCAGTAAGTTCATTTCCTTTAATTTCAATAGTAAATAAATAATTATTAACTTCAAAAGAATCTTAGTAACAATTTCCATGCCCGTGAACATTTGTTTGCAGATTACAATGGAAGGAATAGAATCCCTTCGTACGGGCGAATAAGTTTTGCGAACTCTATCGAGAAGTTTCCATTTCAGGATAATTTTTTTTTCGAATGGAGTAAATGCGATTGAAATGAAAAAGTTGGAATCCAAATTTAGATCTGCTTGTAAGATCTAATTTTGTCGATAGTAGGGACAGAAAGTAACTTTTACAATTAACGGGAATTTTATTCCTGTATTGAACAGTTAATTATTTACCCATATGAATCAAATAAAATAATGTATTATATAAATTGTTGTTTTAATTTAAATGTAATTACATTTATCGGTATTTATGGCTGCTAATTTTATAATGGTATTGTACTCTATTATAATCGTTTATATGTAATCTTTGATGCACAGCTTTTAATTATTAGTATAGTTTTGATATTTGTATGCTAGATTTGTGCATGGAAAGTATTTTTATTTAATATTAAAAATAAATAAATCAGATAACCTAATATATGCATAAACTCTATGAAATATGAGCGCTGCATAGTAGTGGAAGCTATCACATATTTCCACCCGGGTCAATTTTTGTAAAATATTATTGTTGGATGCCTTGCGATTTCTAAGTTTTTTATGAAGAAAACGTTACGAAACCCAGCCAATTTT
>JAHZNC010005307.1:0-14933 GCA_027744095.1 Zhuqinia jingwanae | reverse complement strand
AAATTAATATTGAAATGTGGAATAAGAATTTCTATAATGTATTGTATATATACGGCGTTTCCAAAATATGTATATATGTGCATGCCTACATAGGTGGTTGGGAGTTTAGAGTTTTAGATAACCTTAAGTTAACCATATGCATGTAGGTAGATGGTATAAGATATGTGGTATATAAATACGTCAATGCAATATGTCGTTGTTCTGTCGATAATCAAAATTTTTTAGAATATTTTTGGAAAATGTGTACATCAAGACGTGAGAAATTTTTTGGTTTTTGTGGGCAATCATAATCAAAAAAGAGAAGCAATAAGACATTGTCATGAATGAGCTTTATTATTTTGCCTACTCAAACATTCACACATAAAATATACTCAGACTCTTCAACACTACCAAAAACTACATACAATGTATGATAATGTACATACCTACTACCTATTAAAGAAAAACACGACATGTAGGCATTACATATGTATATGAGTGGCCTTAATTTTTTTCCTTATAAAAAGTGTTTTGCGATGATGATGATGTGATGATGATGATACTCAGAGATCGATCGATGCTGATCTGACGATGTGTTGTTGTTGTTGACGATGATGATGATGATGTATCGCGTATCACGACCATGTTGGTACAACAAAAATCAAATGATCATGTTGATAATGATGACTATGATGATGGCGGTGTGGTGGTGGTGGTGGTAAGCTGATGATGACACATCACATTATTAACACGCAGTTCATATATATTTGTACGTACACATACGTACATATCACATCATCACATTTATACATACATTTTTGCTTGATCTAGCAAATCCACAGTTTTCACACTAATTCCCAATTCCCTTGACTTCTTTTTTTTATTGGCAAAAATACTCCTTTTTTTCAAAGTAAAAATAGAGACGCGCTGCATTTCTCTCTACTCATCATTATCTTGCACATCATTATATAGTTTTCTCATTCTTCTACTGTGATCACAACACAAAACAGTACATCACCAACAACATATGCATGCAACATACATATTACCATTATCATTATTATCACTATCCGACTTGGCTTTGACTATATGGATGATGATGAGATGATTTGTGATGATGATATGTGTGATGTGATGACTTTTGATTTGATTTGATCTGCTACTGACTCTACTGAACTGATCGTGGGAAAAAGTTTTCTTTCTTAGATTCTAAATTCTAACCATTTTTTTCTGATGAATTTTACGAAAAAGAAACTAAATCATATACACAGGTAGATTTTTTTTTAAAAAATACGTACGAACATAAAATAATATTAGGTATATTATATATACATACATAAATGCGCACACTGTATAAATTGAGGTTGTAAAAAAGGCGTTTTTCATTCATTATTACCACACTGCTATATGAGTATATATAGAAAAATATCCAAGTAAAGTCATATGCATATCATGTATGCAGGATTTTGGCTCCAATCTTCTTCCTTAATTTTCATTCTTTTTATTGTCCTCTTCTTTCTTGATACGCCGATGATGATATATGTACAGCACAGCGATCTGTTCTTTTTTTGTACATTTTTATCAGATCTGATCAAATCAAACCAGCGTCAATCGATTCACCGTGAAAATTCACAATTGACTCAATTCCATTCATTCATTTTGTGAGAGACTTAATATTATTATATGACTCGACTCAGGTCTCTCTCTCTCTCTCTCTTTCTAGCCGCACATTATATTATCATGCCACATATTATAATACTGCCTGTCTACATGCATATTAGCAGAGTAGCAGCTTTGTTCATTATAAAAAAAAATTCTGTCAAAAACGGAATTTTTCTACAAAGATCCGTTCAAGATGATATATGAAAATTCAATGGGTTTTACCAAAAAAGTATTTCAGTTTTTACACTTTTTTCTTCTTCTTTTACCTAAAAAAAATAATCCAAAGAAATGAAAGACAAACTTATTTTTTTAGGGATACAAAATTGCAAAAGAATGTGCAAAGTTGAGTAGGTACATTGTCATGTTATGTACGTTTTAGGTATGTATATATTTTTTTGTAGAGTGGATCTGGTAAATAGCGACGACAGATGATGAGCAAAGCATTGTTTTAGTCCATTTGGCTTTTAAAAAAGGAAAAGAATAAAGAAATAAAAATGTGTAAGTTTAGAAGAAAATACTGAATGAAACTGGTCCTATTATAATGTACACATATAGAAACATAGCTGCGTATACACTCTCTTCTCTAATCTTCGCTACATTTTTCTGCGGACCTCTTGGATTAAAATTTAAGAATGGACCGCTCAGTCGTCACTGAATGTAGACACCAGACTGTTTCATTCTCTTCTAGAATTGAATGAGTCAGCAAAAAATGAGAAGGAGACTAGCCGTGGCGAAGTAGTAGTAAGAATAGAATGAAACCCCATCAAATGTTTCAAAAAAATATCTGTAAAATCTCTACTTTATTTTGGATATTCAATGCATTAGCCAGTGATACTGAGATGGTGATGAGATGTTGTTTTACAATGCACTTGTTCACTGGTGGAGACGTAATGGCCACCCGGACGAAAAATGTGTGTAGGTATTTCATATTTCATTTGGTAAAAAGTCGAGGAAAAAAGTCGGCATTTTATATAACATAACATCTCATGCAACACAGATGAATACTTTGCTTGAAAATATTGTGTAGTACACAGAATACTTGGTACAGTATAATAATAATGGTTGTAATATTAGATATTTCAATGTACATTTTGAATATCACCATCATCATGACTTCCGGTTTTGCGTCCACATCTTCTACTAAATTTTCTCAAGTTATATAAAACGTGCTTATATGTATATATGCAATCTGTGTATGTCCTTCTTGAATGAAAAGGATTATTTATACTAGAACCACTTTTTTTCATACGCTACTTATTACTACTGCCTTTTGTACGTATTTATGTAACAAACACGTTCTCCAGCATACATTCACATTCTTTTTGTCCACCAACATTGCAGACGCGCAGCAGAGTCAGTTGCGTTTGAAACGATGCAGTTTAGATTTTGTCCCGTGCTGTTCCCACACTACCACATACAAAGTAAAATGTGATATCCTGCTTGGTACCTCACTGATTATNACCACATACAAAGTAAAATGTGATATCCTGCTTGGTACCTCACTGATTATAGTGATAATGGCAGTGATAATTTGTTAAAACGCCTGCAGGCTGTCATATTTATATCATGTTACTGACAATAGGTATAAAAATTGTGTTGTCTTAGATGTAACGTCTTTTTAATTTTGGATTAATACTTTTGAAGTAATTATGACGCCGTTAAAAATTATAAGTTGTTTAAAAATTGCCCTACACTAGGTTTAGATTTCAGGGCAGTGATATACCAAATCACACGTATACAAGAAGGCTTCTCCTCCCAGAATCTATTCAATAAATAGTGCAAAGTTCATTACACGTATTTTTATGACATGATCGTCAGTTTTCTGTCATTTAAAACAATCTGCTGTTCCTAGTTCCTACCATTCGATCCCTGAAATAAGCGCAAATCATTTTGTAGTGCTGACTGCTGACTGTTGTTTTCTATGATAAAAAGTAGACAAGTCTACCCAGAGGCTACCCATATCTTGACTCAGGCTGAAGCAAGACAAAAATATGATAAAATACTGTTACATTGTAAACTGATGATGATACTGATAACAAAAGGGCAAGTTTACATGCAGACAACGTTGCAAAAAGCTTGTCGGTCCCATTTGTATGCTGACGCATATTCATTTTTCCTCGCATGCAACTCATCTCTCTGGAGAATCCCCAGTCAAAGAATTAGAGTGAGCGAGAGAGAGAGAGAGAGATGCTGAAATGTGAAGGGTTAAAACCAGCAAAAATCTCTGATGCTGCAACACTCCTTTGCGTTCGTCCTTGTTCCTTTTCCCAACAAACTATTAAAATAATATGTAATGGAAGAACCCTTTAAAATTAAAACATATTTCTCTTCTTTTTTTCTCTCTCTCATCTCGTCTCAGAGCAGCTCCGGGAATTTGTCATTTGTCATATCTTTTCGGTTGGCGGTGGTTGTACTGGCTTGTGCTACGATGATGAAGGCTTATTATTAAAAGCCCCATTTTCTTTCATCTCTCTTCTCTCTCATTTTTTTTGTCTCTTGTGTTGTCCCAACCATGTCCATATCACAAAGACAACAGAAAAGCAAAGCCAAGGAGCCTCTCTCTCTCTCTCTCTCTCTCTAAAATAACAGGAGAGAGAGAAAACAGAAGAGAGCAATCCATTATGAAGCTTTTAATCCACCACCACCACACCATCATCTTCATAAGTTAAGTAAACCTTGTTTTGTAATATCACGCACTGATGATCAACTCTCTCATCTTCATCTCATTTTTAGCCAAGGAAAAAATAATAATATGAAGAAAGCGTTTTAGATTAGAAACATTTACTTGTGCTACCACCAAAAACGCTAATATGTTAACAACATTGGTTCTCCTCTCATCTCATCCTCTCTCTCTCAGTTCCTCTCGCAAACTCGCTCACAAACAGCAGCAACATACATAGCAGCATCTTTCCCATTTAGCATCTCGAGGTGACTTATTGACTCTTTCATCATGGAATGCCTCTCTCCTTGTTTCTAATTTTCTCTCTCGCTGGAATACTACTTACACGAGGAGCAAAATGTAATGGAATGTTATCTAATATTCTGGTAATGTTCCTTTTTGCCTCGTCTTCCTACTTGTTCGTGTTACACATGATTATTACTATCATCATCATGATCATCATCAACATGATCATTATTATTTTAAGGAAAGAGTAAAAAAAAGTAGCTACCATGCATGTGTGTATGTGTGTTTGTGTTTGTGCAAGTAAAAGAAGAGATGGAAAATGAAAGCGAAGGCCTCGTCCTTGCTCTTTACTTAAAATTATTATTTTCATTTTATGAATCAACAAAGGAGCCACTTAATTTATTTTTGCTGCTGGCATTCCCATTTGCAATCTCAAGCAAACATGTACAAGCTTATATAACTATATTGCACAACACACAAAACACACAGGTAAAAAGAGTTAAATTTTCGGTGGAATAGCCAAATGAAAGGCAACAGAGAGGAGAGGACAGAGAAGGATGACGGGAATGTGCTTTGCTAATAATAAATCAGTTATATATTTTTTTTTGTTATTGTACGAGCACTGCCTTCCTCTGCTGTTGTAATAATGTTGGTTGGTACCAAAAAGAGCGGTTTTCTTGTCTGTGTGGTCATCATTATCATCATCCTCTTCTTCTTCTCCTTCTTCGACTTTACCACTACCACTGCTACTTTTACTACTACATTTCCATATAGCACACAACAACGAAAATAACCACCAAATATTGCAGTTTTCTATTTACAGTTTAGCGGTAGTGGTGGTGGTGGTGAGTGATGTTATGTTATAGTAAGTATTCCCAAATCGAATTTAGCATTCTTAGAAGAACACCAAGGGGAAGAAGAGGCTCTGCTCCACCATCACTACCACCACCACCATCGTTTTTGCTAATATCCTGAAAGTGATGACATGTCATCATCAAAGTAATTTACAGCTTTTGCATCTCCTCCTCTACGTGTAGGCTTGAGGAGTGCGATGCTTTCATATATAGCGGATATATACATATACACATACATTACCTATGTAGGTGGTGTATGCATTTAAATTAAATGATATCTTTCACGTTATTCTCTCTGTTTGTCCTTCTTTACATGAGAAAAAAAATCCTTATAAGTGTATATATTTCTTCGACTGTTGTGTGACGACTGTGTCTGTTGGTAAAAAAAACTCCAATAATAATAGTAAAAGTACGATACCCAACTTATTTTTAGATGCACCTGATGTTATAGACACGCAAACAAGGTTTTCATTTCCCAAAACATTTGTACTTCATAGAATGCACAATTATTACCAATATTTTATGGTTCATTTGCTATTTTGATTACATTATTTTTTTAATTGGCCTGTCCTGTAATAATAAATACAAATTAAAATGCAAATTTTTGTTTTGGTACAAAAAAATAATTTGAATTTTTTTAATTTGCAATCGGAAATTAGTAGCTTTTCTTACTAATGAGGATTTAAAAACTGACATATTTATGGATTTTTTTGAAATTTATCCGTTTAAACTATATGATAAATTTTAATTATGTAAATTACAATTTTGGACTTGACAGTGTTAAAGGTAAAAAAATTAATTAGTGGTTTGTTAACGTTTAAAAAAATACAGCAAAAGTACCTGATAATGAATTTATGCTTTCATTGTCAGTAGTGCAGAGATTTAAAAAAAAAAAAAGAAGATTTATCCCCACACACACTGCACACACACGTTCATGTACATATATCGCACAAGACCAAAAATAACCTGTCATTATACCGCTTCTTATATTCTTCTTAATGGTCAATGCATCCCTCTGTTTTAATATCCATTTTCTTCTAAATACAGTTGAAGAAGAAGAAAAAAAGGAGGAACGTTGTAAAAACAGGGTCATAAAATATTTGTTGCATAAATACCCATATTATTACAATTTTTGCGCTACAAGATGTTATGTGGTGTGAATACATGTGTCCAAGTGTGAAAAAACGACATAATACACGCTTTAAAGACCATATACTATTTTGGTGCTAACATAAGATACAAGAATCATGTATAAAATAACAATATATCGCCACTTTAAAAAAAATTATTATTAGAGACTTTGCCTATGCATCAAATACAACATAACTACATAATGACATTTTATACAGCAGCAGAAGCAGAAGAAGAAAAAAATAGTTTGGGTTTGCTGGAATTTGACGTGTGCAGAAGAAGATGGCATTCCTGTACTGCTAGTCTCCAGTACGCACATACAGACACACTCACGAGTGTAAAGCCAATGCGAATGAGTGTGCCCGTTCCCATCCCACTGTCGCTTCTCATATGAAAACACGCACAGAAGATTCAATGTAATGGAAGTAATCACGTATCTCCCCTCTCTCTCTCTGCCTCCACTCTACACACATTCCATAAGAGAAGACCTGTAGATAGATTGAAGGATGCTCATTGGGGCATTATGAGACAAAACCACTTAAAGAGCATCTCTCTCTGAATATAATGGCTAATAATGCGCATAAAGAATAGAAATAATAAAAAGAAACCGTGACAAATCTGTGAGCAAACTTATCATCATCATCATCATCGTCTCTACTACAAAATTTTTATTTTATTTCTTCGTCCGCCTTGAATAAAGACGATGGTAGTAGTAATAATGATGATGGCCTGTGGCATTTTTTTCTTTGATAAATACAGGCAGCAGACTGGTAAATACCTTAAGTGTTTGCTTTATGCATAATGCAAGTATGAAGTATAATATGAAAATGTATATTGTCATCACCGTCATCTCTCTCTCTCTCTCTCTCTCTCAGCAGCCAGCACCACCAAGTGCGGGCTAAGGACCTTAGATGAAAAGATGATTATGATGAGCTTCGCCACATGATTACGGTTATCATGAGCAAAGATCACAAGAAGCGTGCCTCAACCCATTTCTACGGTGTAATATATGTCTAATGTAATGTGTGTACAATTTCAAATTGTTCAAAAAAAAATGTAATGGAAGGGCTCGTCATCATCATCATCGTCAAGTCAAGTCAGTAGCATATTTATATAGCTGCGGCGCAGCGCACAAGATTATGCTCATGGCGTGGAGTTGGTGGTGGTGGTTGGTAGTGATGATGAGGTTGATCAGATATTTGTCCGTAAAAGGACGTACGTACATACGCAGTAGTAGTAATAATAATAAAGCGATGATGATGTCGTGACAGATGGTCATTAGCTGGTAGAGTAGAGGACTAAGCTTTATAAAACCATTTAATCCGACAAAAATCTTCTACTTTTCTTCACGTTTCACTGGATCAAATTTATTATACTGCACGATAACGGGCAATTATTGCCACGATGAAATAATAATAATAATAATAGTCAAGTTGAGTAATAGAGTTGTTCAACAGGAGTAGGCACAAAGTCAACATAATTTTTCGGAAATATTTTTATGTGTGACCGTTCATTTTACAACATTTATCATCATACATTCACCCATCATCATCATCATTTATTTTGAAATCATTATTAAACTGAAACCAAATGCAAACCTTAATCATGTAACGTTTAGCATTAAAAATGTATACAAGCTTATTATTATTTAGATGTGGAGGACAATGACCACGTTCCATTTATTTTTCTATGATTCTTTTTTTTTTGCAAAAAAAAAACAGTTCCAGGCAGGTGCATCTACTACTCCACTATATACTTCATTGGCACGGTCCAGTAAATCCGTATGATCATCATCACTACTGCTTTCTGACGATGATCATGTTGATGATGATGATGATGATGGCGATGATCATGGAAACCTAGTTATTTCCGCAGTGATGCCTTTAGATAGATGGATGGCTGACTTCAGACCATAGACTCATCCGACTCATCATCATCATCATGATCATGATCATCATCACCAGCAACAGCCCAAGCTGTGGGTGCCGGTGCGCTGCGCGCAGAAAAACATAGGCATGAAATTGACTGTCAAGGCCAAAATGGGAGCATCTAAAAAAAACACCATTGCATTCACATTTCCAAATAAAATAGCTTTAAATTTACGGTTGACATCGTCTCTGTTACACTGTTACAAAATATATAATACCTAATAGCATTAATAATGGTACAAAAAAACTAAGAAGAAAGAGATCATCATCCTACATCGCATTCCTATTTACAAATACCAACAAATTTTTTTTTCAGTTTTCTTCTTGTCACTGTTCCATCTCACTGATTAGATAACAAAAAATAATAATAATAATCTCTCTTTTCTGCTACTCTGCAAAATATAATAATTTGTACCAACAAACTGCATCTTTTAAAACACACATAATAAAATTTATGAGGATGATCTTATCATAAATAGCCCAGGTTTTTTTTGTATTTTTTTTAATCGTTTGTTACTCTGTACAGAACAGTAGTGCACCTGTAATGATTACATAGTTATAACTTGTAACAATACCACCACCATCATCTCATAATAGTAATAATAATACTTATAATGGTTTCAATTTCAGTTCATATTTTTCATATTGATATGATGCATTGACTGATATATATATTCTTCTTCTTGTACATGAACTTGTACTCCAGTAACTTTCTCTCTTCGCATTTCATCGTTCCTGGATATATTATTATTATGGAATGAAATGGAACATGTTGTTCACAGTTTGACGCTCTGTCGATCGTCCATGGATGGATGACTTGTGTTAATAACAGCCAACATGGTAATATTACACAGTGGTTTGCTTTTCTACTAGTAAAAGTATGTACATATTATTATAACAGCCAAAAATAATAATTTATATATCCATCATCATACTTCATAACTTTATACTTTTTTTTTACTCCTACGTACTTTTTCATGAAAATCATATACATGAATATTACACGTCTTAAATATTATGGACCATGTAAAAAAAAACTTTCAGTCTATCTGTCTGTGTGTGAAAACGATGTATCCTGTACGTCGACGTGTACCCACTCAACCCTTCTTTTTTTAGCCGGGTCGGTGTATCACTGCACATTATTATTGCACCAGTTGCTTCTTCTGCACCTTTTTTCTACAGAAATAATAAACATACTAAATACATAATATTAATACATATCCAATATCATAATCATCATCACCTATCCGTCTGTTTTTTCGCAAGTGTTATTCATTTTTTTCTTCTTAAAATTTGCCGAGTAATAAAGGATATCTGCAAAAATCAGGATTCCTTTTTTGTTTGTGATTGTTATTGCATAACACGTTATATTATTATATACTATGTAATAATATGCGTGATAATCCATCTTATTTCCCTTTCCTTCCATATCATCCATCCATGTCTATTCTAAGGTAGCCAAGTGTATCGTTGTCACTGTCGTCCTCATCATCACTGTCAAGGCCGTTCCTCACCAATGTTTTGTTGTGTGAGTATGTGTGTGTGTGTGTGTGTGTGTTTTGTATACTTTTAGAGTAGAATTCACCATCATTCAGTCACTCACAATAATTTTTGAATAAGTGACAAGCCATGCATGCATGCATATATCCCTTCATGTGTATACATATGATCATGATGATGACGATGATGATGATGCACTAGTAATAATAATCACTCTATATATTCCTATTCACTACTACCTTCCCCATTTACCGCCATTCATATATATAATATATTATTGTAAGATGACGATGACATGTTGTGGTGTTGGTGTTTGGTACGTTGACACAAAATCAGTGATTGCATTCGTTTCCTTGTCACGCTGTACTGATTTGTGTGTGTAGTAGTAGCAGTACGCAGAATAATATATTATATATTTTATGCATAACGCAATTTTATCAACTTAAATTATATACCCACAAGAAAAAAATCTTTGCATTATATTACCCATTCACCGCAGCAGAAGAAGTGTATCAAGAGTTGTGTGTTCAATTTTTAAATTATTGCAATTTATTGCCACTTGGCAAATTATAACAATTTGAAGTACGAGCCGCTCGTATAAAAACCCATGTGCCATCAGAAAACCTTTGGCTATTCAGCTTTGAGCAAAGAACAGTTATTTTAAGAAAAATTCCAGAGCACACACTTGGAATATATACCTATTTGTAAACTTTTACTTATGACTACCAGCAACAAAGAAGACAATGACAATCGTGGTGCTATTGAACGCTGTATAACTTACCTTATGGAAAATACTGAGATATATGTAGATAATATGCACAATATTGTGAGTCCCAGCATAAAGTATATATCATTCAACATTATCATTATCATGATAATGATGACCAAAGAATAAAATTAATGAATAGAATGATAATATTATGGAATATGTATACAGTGAAGAGTGCAGTGGTGGTAGTAGTAGTGATATATGATATGGAATAGTGAATGAGACGGCGATATGAAAGTAAGCCTTATCATCATCATCATCATCATCATCATCATCATTATCATCAGTAGAAGCAGTAGCATCGCCATTTCTGATGGATAAAATTCTTCATTCAAGAATAGGATGAGGCATACTAATAATAATAATAATAATGCTATGTGTTATATGATAATATTATCATTAGAATATTACATTGTTGCAGAGCTTAGTTTGTTGAGTGGAGAAGGAGGAAAAGTTTATAAATATATAGTTTGTTCTCTCTGTTGTATGTGTGTATAAGCAGGCAGAACAGAGTAGCTGTGATTGTTGTAGTTAGAAAACGTAGAGTCGACGGTCTTGTTGCCATTTCACGGTTCCATGAGTTTCATCATCCTCGGATAAAAGCTTTTCCTTTCTTGTAAAATACATTGCAATAGAGAGAGAGAGAGAGAGAGAGAGAGAGAGCCAACAAACTAAACAACGAACGAAATTGCAGAAGAGCTCCTCACTTCTACAAAAACTCCTATTCTCTGTTAACTATCAAGTCAAAAAAGCAAACTTACTCTCTTCTTGTTGATGATGATCATGAGGATGATGAAAATAATAATAATGATGATGATATGCTCATCATCATCAAAAACGTTGTCTAACGTAACGTAAAAAAAAGTTTTTGCTCTTATGTCTGCATATTACATAGTATATACACTACTGCGTATTCATTGTGTCTAGTAATAATAATAATAATAATAGCATACTTTACCATCTTCTCTTTAGAATTTACTTAAAACCGAAAAAAAAATCTAATTCAAAAAAATGCGAGATGGGAGCTGTTATATGTAAATGCATATATGCGTGCTCTTTTTGTAGCTGTGTAAAGAAGCAGAAGAAGATATTGTCATCATTAGCATTGTGAAGTAATATTAATAATATCACGGTTAGTTTTACAATATTATACACTGTTGTCAAGAATTTTTTTTTCTTTTTAAAAAATTGTGAAAAAAAGATGAAGAATGGGAATGCACGTGGGTGGAAAAAATGTACTTTACAGAGTAGTGGAAAAAATATATATTCTTCTTTTTCTGCTGCTGCTGGAGAAAAAAAAATTAAAGATGAGAAGAAGAAAAGAAGACAAAAAAGCTATACTTGTTTTTTTTCTTTTGGAATTGGTGATGATGATGATGATGTTGTTGGAGTTGGAGCGTAAAGTCTCTGGAGACTTTAAAATTTCTTTGTACAAAGAAGTCAAGCCAAAAAATATATAAAGAATACAAGAAGAGTATATGAGAAGCTATATATAAAAGGTTTGCAAAGTATGTAGATAGATATATATGATGTCTTATTTTTTCACTTGGGATTTAAGGCATTAGTAAAAAGAAGCTGGAGTTAGTTTGTCTGGAAAAAAGGTGGCGTGTATTAATGAAATAGGTATGCGGAAGATATATGAAAAGACACAAAGTAACTCACCTCAGCAGCAGCTCTAGACTGAATGTAATAATGACAAAGAAAAATAAGAAAAAGAATGAGTGAATTCGGTAGTGTTAAATTATGATAAAGTCGCATATTTGTAGGATAGGTGGGGATATTGGAAGTAATGATGAGATGAGTGGAGAAATGACAATATTATTACGTGGATGGTCTCTCTCTCCTCCTTTCATATTTCATGCACACCGACCTGCAGAAGTCGGGTATTATTATTATTATATCATGCCATTATAAACTGCTCACTCAATGAATAATGATGATACTACAATAATAATAATAAATGAATGAATAGTCAAGCTGAATGGAATTTTTATAGAGTCCCTGAAAAAAATAAAGTAATAATAAGGGACCAACAACACCTTTTAAAAGTCGATATATACATTCATAAATAATGGGGAATGAATGAAGTTAGTTGGATAGAAAGAAGAGCTAAAAGAGTAGTGATATATATTTATTTTTTTGGGTTACACTCAATTTTTGTGAGAGTAGGAACGACTGCAATATAAGGTATAATGAATGAATATTTTGGATATTGTATGTGAAATCAGTTCGTTTAAATGAGTCTTCTCTTCTCCACCACCGTCGTGTTTGTTGTATGTATTGTTAAACGCGACAGAGTTCATTGAAGGTGTAATAAGCAGAAAGAAAGTGGTCCCCTCTTTTTTTTCCTGGATGATCATGCACGCTATAGTATACAGATGATCATGATGATCATGATGATGGTAAATATAATGACCCTTTGCAGTCTGAAAAGGCGACAATTGACATGGTGTCTGGAAAATATATGTATTTATTACAAGGGGACGTGGTCCTTTATATTATTATATTAAATAAAAAAGTAAAGTACCCTTTTTTGACATTGTAGGACTTTTAGTGTAAATGTATATTTAAAAGAGTGAGATACCTGTGAGTATATAAAATGCGGATGGACATACAAACACGGATTATATCCTTCTATATATTTTTTTTTGCTGTACCTTTTAACTTTGGCTTTTTGTGTCGTTGATTATTATCACAATGGAAAAAAAGGTCCGAAGAGGAGCAAATAATAATAATAATAATATATTTTGCAGCAGCTTAAACCATTTAAGAGAGGTAAAATGGAATTACTACTATCGCTGCTCGTTTAAAGGATGACTTTTGCTAGTATGCATTATTGATACATGCTCACTTTAAGTACATGCTTTTTTTTGCTTATGTTCTTCGGTTCTCTTGTTGTTTTTGTTTGTTTGGTTGCTTTTCACTCGAAATCCTATTGTCATCGTCATAATCATTATATGTACTTTTGCTTCTGCTCTTTGGCTCACACAGAGGCAGACTTGCAGAGATTGCAATGGTGATGGTGTGGCAATGAAGGAAGAAAAAAAAGTTTATCTGTGAGGTTTGATGTTATATGTAGCTCTTTGTTAACATGAAATGATCTTCTGCTGATGCTGATACTGCTGCTGTTGGAAGTTGGTGGAGAGTCAAGAGTCGAGTGGGGGTGTAAACGATAATCAATGAATGAAATAAATGAAAATGAAGTGCCATGGCTTAACTGCCATTTGATGTTCTTCTGCTTCTGCTGCTCTTTTTTGGGTGGCGGTGGTGTTTCCCATTGTTGGGTTTTTTTATATATGCTTTCATCTGTCCATGTGTCCTAGTCCTCCTGCCTCAGTTTTTGACCCTTGAAGCAAGTTCTTAATGTGTCAAGAGTCGAGTGGGGGTGTAAACGATAATCAATGAATGAAATAAATGAAAATGAAGTGCCATGGCTTAACTGCCATTTGATGTTCTTCTGCTTCTTCTGCTCTTTTTTGGGTGGCGGTGATGTTTCCCATTGTTGGGTTTATATACATGCTTTCATCTGTCCATGTGTCCTAGTCCTCCTGCCTCAGTTTTTGACCCTTGAAGCAAGTTCTTAATGTGATTATCCGAGACTGGAAAACCAAATCTCTGATGGTATTGCACTACTACTACACTTTATGTGTATATTATTGAGACATCAGTGCACGCACATACTTTTTTTTGAATGTATTGTAATCATCTGCTTTACTAGACGACACTACACTTCATTGTTACCCAACTGCAAATGCAAAGTGAATATGGCTTTGGTAATTGTTTTGTCATTGCCACCCTCGCAATTTTGTGAACAAAAGAGGGGAAAAGTGTATATGTGTATATGTGTATTATTTTAACCAGTTCGTTTTGGTATTCATTGTTGGATTTCATATGTTTCATATAAACACATTATTACATACTTTTTGTATCCATATATTATTGTATCTTGAAAACAATGGGAAAATATTTCGGTATTCTCAGACGTCAGATCTGTTAACATTTGTGTATATGGTTTTTTTTTCAAGGAATGGAACGGATGTGGTTTTCATATTTGAGAATTTGATTGAATAAGAAAAATAGAAAGAATACGCATAGGTACTTTGCTATAATCATCGCTATCACTATTTTAAAGAGTTATTCTATGAATATGGTCTTTGTTAAAAGTATCAAATATTATTTTTATCACAAGAATTCAATTGATTCCC
>JAHZNC010005306.1:0-11721 GCA_027744095.1 Zhuqinia jingwanae | reverse complement strand
TCATAACTGGCAGATACAAATAAGCGTCGCGCTTTTATTAATGATATGGAAAACGTGGAAAACTGTAAGACCTGTAAATACGTAGCTGTGCAAGACCCATATAATGATATCACATTCTATGTGCTATACAATATAGTGAAAAAGTTAATTGTAATTACTTAACTACAATCAACTAATTGTGATTACAAAATACAAATCAGGATACCCAATTACATATACGTTATAAAAAGCTTATAGTTCAAGTGCTCTAAGCACACACAAATGCAGACATGACAAAGTCAACACTTTAAACTGTTTCACAGCTACGTAATAATTGTTTTATTTGTGAAGTAAACATGAATCTGTGTAAAACTACGATGCAAAAAAGTGATATCATCCAAATTAAATCAGGCAAGAATTGTATATCAGCAAGTAGCAACAAAGTGTGGGCAGTGGTTTTATAATCGAGCACTCTTTTTATTGGATAATTGATTTTGACATTATATGCAGATGTTATAACTTATAACATGAACGTTTATTGCGTATCCAAACTTCGGATTCCGAAGAGGTTCTGATCATCTGAATCCCGGAATGTTAATCGCCATCACTTCATCGCGATCATTTCATCGCAATCGTTTCATCGCGCAATTATTTCATCGCAATCGTTTCATCGCGTAATCACTTCATTGCTAGAATTAATTGGGATTAAATGATGGCGATGAAATGATTGCGATGAAAGCGCTGTTCCCCGATCTAATAGTCTTTTATCATCAGTCATGTAGATAAAAATACATAATCATTTTGCTGGCAAGTAGGCAAATATCCTGAATTTACCTCATAAGACTCTCAAATAGAGTACGTGTTATGCATGCTTATTTTATGTATAAAATGCTACGAACAAGTTGAATAACTTAAATAGTATATTTTTTCAGTTGTATCGCTTTGTATCACTCCCGTTGTTCATTGGATTTTTGCCAGTCACCAGTTAACTATTTCTTTCATAAATACAAATTTTTCCTACTCATTTTTAACCAGCAAGGTTAAAAATTAAGGGTTGTTAAATAAATAAGGGGAGCACTATGTCAAGGGGGGAAGCATTTCGAGGAGCCTACTGCTGCTACTTTCGTCGATTAGAAATTTGGTATGCATTTTTTCATTTACCAGCATTGTTCAAGTTCTTGATCTGTTTTTGTGTGATTATTGAATAATTATTGTATTAATGCATTTTCCCCACAGACATAAGACTAGTTACTTTTGGTCCGGGTAATATAAAAGACGGATACACTGAAACTGCATTCCTGTCTTGCAAACAGACCTACAGTAATCTGGCGGTTACGAGTTTTCTGAGAATAACAAACGTTGTTAGAACACCTCGCCAAACAATACACGGCGCTCGGCACTTGTACAACGGCTTGCAAAAAGCAGCCTTAATAAGAAGCAGAAATGAGCGATGTATATGTACCAAGTGCGAAGATACTTTTTACCTTGCATGACAAAATTATTGTTTTTTATACTTGTAATCAATGTTTACTAAACATAATTTTAACAATTACGTTTCTTATGCAGCTCCTTCGACGTGCACCATTTGTTGCGATATCTTACTTGACTACAAAGATGATACTTTAACAGACCTTATCCCAGTAGTAGCAACAAGATGTGGACATCTATTTCACACAACCTGTATTAACGGCTGGTTCAAGAGTTCAAACAGTAGTGGAGATGAACAATTGTACGTATCAATAACATTGAATCGTGGAATACATACGCATAACAAAATATAAGCAAATTATTTTTAATCTTTTAATTTCCTTGTGTATCACAGGAAGCAGTGCCCCTACTGCAGGAGAAATATGAGACGTTGTGACTTGAGAAGATTTTTTACGGTGAATGTGGGTCATATTCCCAGGAATGCGTGTGATTCGCACCAGAGCAAACCAGAATACAGGCCAGGTTAGATTCTTTTTATGCACTTGGACGGCTACTCTACCTATTTCCCTTACGTTTAGCAAATAACTTAAAAATTCCCTCTAGACATAATCGCATTTTATGATTTACAATGTTCAATAATAGCACCTTCCAAGTGTCTCGTTTGCTATAAATATATGCTGGAACATGTATTCCAAGATGGGGAGCAATCTACACCAAACCTGCGACCCATTGTAGCCACAAAATGTGGCCATTTATTTCACACGACCTGTATCAACACCTGGTTCAAATACAACAATATCGAGGATCCCGAGTTGTAAGTAATACATATACTAATAATAAAGTTCAACTATTTCACAAAAAAAATTACAAAAAAATTGTACGTTACATTCTAAAAACCATTTCAGAAAGACTTGTCCTGATTGTTGTCGTGAAATGAGGAGGTGGGACGTTCGAAGGATATTTCCTGTTACTTCAGGGGAAGAGTGAAGAATATTTTTAATTATAATAATTAGTTAATTAGATGCAGAAGAATGAGTTCATGATGCAATGTAAATAATAATTATTATTACCAGATAGACGGGACAAAAAATGTGAATATTTTTTAAGTTTAATGCTGCATGTTAAATTACAATAATTATTCACAAAATTATTATTATTATTATTTGTCTGACGCATGCATGTACGTTGACACTATTATTGCATCTAGTACATATGTACTACATTACGTATTGGACAAACTTGTAGCTTATCATTAGAAAAACAATATAGGTTATCAATGATAACTTATCATGTAATGTCTATGCTCATTATGTATTATAGACTGTTTACATGCTTCCTACCGGCCGTTCCCTCATTTTCTTCGTGAATTCTGTTTTCGGTATCGATACCTTATTATAGGACAGGGTTGGCCGATTTGGAAGAGGTCACCTGGTAATCACCTGAGGGTATTAGGGGGCCAAATTAAGTTATGTATATACATACTTACATCAATATGCACAACATATGTATGCACATATTCAATATTAGTAAACGGATATGTTAATTACGAATATGATATATATTTTGTAATCGCAATTAGTAAATTGTTGTTAACTATAATTATAATTAACTTTTATAGTCGGTTTACGCCTAACTTAGTACGTTTATGTAATTGGGTATGCTAATGAACAGGGTCTAAACAACCCATAATTATGGCTTTACTGCTATTTGTAACTTACAATCAAAACTGAAATACAAAAAATAAGTAGAATCTACCAGTGATCAGTACAACTTCAAACTTGGAGCAACTTATATTTATGCCTATAAGGCTTTATTTCATGCGCTTCAACAAAGGATTCGCCGCAAATTCTGCTTATCTAATAATTATTATATCTTAAAAATGCAACGATGATTTGTTTTGAAAATTAGCAAAGAGCTTCTCTGAAACAAAAAAGTTTCTTCAACTTTCACACATTTCGTTAATCTTCATTCAATTAAGTTTCCTGCTTAATAATTTTAATCAATTTATCGTGACGTAGAATTCTACATCTTTACTGCACTGACTATACTCAAGCCTTGTAAAAAAAATTGATGACCAACTGTGGCAGTAAAGTAGTCCAAGTTGAATCATGGACAAATAAATTGCAATAGCATGTAATAATATAATGCATATTTTAATGTATTTGAATCATAAATTTGGAATGAACCAAATCTAATGTCCAAAATTTTATCAAAGTTGAATCATGGACAAATAAATTGCAATAGCATGTAATAATATAATGCATATTTTAATGTATTTGAATCATAAATTTGGAATGAACCAAATCTAATGTCCAAAATTTTAGTACTAGACACTAGCGTAATTTATTCTACAAGTCATCGGGTTTATTTCCATTACTCGTCAGATAAAAATATTGATTACTTTATTGAGTCACCATTGCTGGGGATTTTTTCAATGTTTTTAACGTGGTTAATAAATAAATAATCAAAACTGGATTGAAGCAGAATCACACGTGTCGCTGTCGCCCATTCCATATGATCCTTGTTAAACAGTAAAATTCATGTTATTTTATATTAGGCAAAATATATTTTTAAAAACATTTACACCAGAATCTTATTTTCTTGACCAAAGACCTATGCTATATTAGTGTGAAATCCCTCAAATTACATTTGTCTTTTCATTCCATTTCATGACCGCAAACAATTTCTTGGAATTAAATTATGATTCTGGACTGGACTGGAGCATGCGCACTGCGCAGTATAAAGTATACTGTGTAGCACATTTCATGTAAGCATGTGCCTCTTTTTAGACCAAATAAGGTTGTGGTGTGGTTTACATAAAAAATATAGACAGTTTCATTTCCTTAATCAACGTATATTATGTAGCAATAAATAAATGTGCAGCTTGCAGCTTTTTTTCCCTAGCCAAAAATTTAATAGGTATAAATGATTAGGTATGTATGATATACGTATCATATTTTAAGCGCACAAAGTCTGGGATTTACAACAACTTATAATGACAAGAGGAAACATTTTAAAAAGCCTCACACTCACTTACCATGGTCATTAATGGTCACATCTAAATAAAATGGAAAATGTACTACATGTAGCTTGGAAAAGAACTAACGCACTGGTTGACTCATCGCCTTCTATGATGATATATCTCAATTCATTCATCCAACTTGTTTTGTTGAACTATTTAAACAAGTGATTTTCAAAGTCTCTTTACACACTTGTCATGTAGTCGTTTGTCGCGCAGATCATTGAATTGTCTTAACTGCAACAGTGACAGTGTTGCTCAAGGCAGTTTGTGAGTCTGTAAAACATCTATTTTCGCAAGTCGCCCCAAAATTTTAATTTTGAACTTTCCATCTAACTTTATTATTCAAGTTAGCGAAAGGGCAAGTTATTCTTTGTTGACTGTGCATTTTTGACTTACATAGTAAAACAGGCACAATGTTGCATGTACCTGCAAATACCCATACAATTAGATTCAAGAGATCTTTCTTGCAGAAAAGTGCCTCTGTCGCTTCGCTGGTAGGATGGAAGGAAAGGTTTGAAGCTTACTCTGGAAATTTATTGAAACAAGCAAGTTTCGTAAGCTACGCGAACGACGATTACATACATAAAGTAGCCAATGAGATTGGTACAGTGTACAACAATGGACCCGAAAACGACCTTCCCCCAGAATATTTATCTGCGATTAGAGACAGTACACCTTCCCCTTTTCCCAACGACGATGAAGACGACATGGATAATAAGAAAAATGTATCCTTCAGTCAAGATTTTACAGCACTGGAAGACTATTTGAAGAAAAAACTTTGCGTTAAGAAAAAAGGCTGCATTATAAAAGATACTGAGTCGGAAACTACAAGAGTTTTCGAGTGGCTTCATGAATTACCCCAGGGAGACAATTTAGAAGAGTTTTTGGAAGCATATGGTATTCCAACTGAGGCCATTGATATTGAAAATCTAAAGAGAAAATTGAAAGTGTTTATTGAAGAGAAGCTTTCTGGAACAAACGATGATATTTTTCAGGATGAAAATCAACTAACTGAAGGTATGTTTTTATCGGAAACACATTTTTAGACATGCCTCTAGAAAAAGTAAATAATACAGAGATATAATGTTCACTTTTTCAATTTTTTTATAATGCAGAAAATACGGCGGCTGTTCCACGTTGGAAACGTCAATTATCTGAATTGGAAAATTTGGTATATGACGATAATCTAGAAAAATGGCTTGAAAGTCTAGACGTTCCATACTTTAGGCCAATACCTGAGACAAAGGATGACATACGGAATTATTTAAACTTACAAACTGTGCCTGAAAAACCTGTACCAAAACCATCCCTTCCGCATGGGGTTGAACCAGATATCCATATTCCACCACCAAATAATGAAGAAATGGAAATACAATCCTTTAGTACGTATATCCACCTAATTTATTTTTACTTGTTCAATCAATGTTATCTACATGATGGTTCGTGTGACATGGCAAAATGGTTAAAGCGACTGAGTGTACTAGCAGAGCCTCAGGTTAGAACATTTCTCCGGGGAGTTCGCTTTGCTCTCAGGCGGCTCGCCCCCACCGACCTCCTGTGAGCATTGCATTACAACTCATAGTTAAGTACAACAATTGGTAACAAATGTGATAGAGCTGTTAAACTCTATAAACACATGGCCAGAAATGGGTTGAGATATAAAGAATTAATAAATAATTTGGTTTATAAAAAAGAAAAAAAAATTATGACAAATTGGTAGTATTAATTTTGTTTGCATTTTTATAATTTAGCTCCACAATGGAAAGAACTCCTGGAAAAGATGCGATCTGTTAAAAACGAAGAGGAGTTGAGTAAATGGTTGGAGAGCTTAGAGGTGCCCCATAAGGTAAACAAGGCTAAAATTGCAGCCGAAATTAAAAAGTACTTTAGACATGAAGAATTTGAAAAATTCAAAGGTATTTACAATATTTTTCTATCTTTTATCATTTCTACTACACAAAATATCATTTCGTTTAACTTTTTGTTTCGTTGTGCCACAATACAATTATGTTGCTTTACTTTTTTTTAAAGGAAAATCAATTGTGTTACAACAGAATACTTTAGCCAAGAAATTGTGGGACAAGTTTGAAGGTAATAATTATGGTGACACTTTCAGAAAAAGGATTGTAATGATTATATTGCGTCAAAATTTATGTATAATGTGAAATGTTATTAGGTCTTTTTCCTTGTTGCGTTTAAGACTCAAGTATTTTGAAAAAAGTTGGAATGGTGGCCGGAACAACCGCAGTTCTTGGCATTATTGCTGTTTTAAGCGCAACTTTGCTGTCTTTTGGTAAGTTGATTTTTTCCCTAGTATATTGGTCTGTCTTGTCTAAAATTACATTCTGTGAATTTTTAAATACTTTATATGTAGCTGTACCAGCCGGATTCGCAACCAGCCCATTCTTTGTCGAAGTTTTTGCTCAGTATTTCCTACAGAGACAGGAAGTCGCATTTAACCTTCTCAATTTCCACGCTCAAAACGCAAAACCTCTCAGTACAGCATGGGCAAAGCAATATGTATTGTGGAAGTATATGTAACATTTCTCGACTAAATTCGTCAATTATTACATGATCAGAGCTTTTACAATAAACAAAATGCGAAATGTATTTATTTAACCAATTAAAAATGTAATAAACAACGAACGTAATTAAAACGATTAACTAAATAAGACATGTTATAACAAATTAAGATCAATGTTTTCTTACACACTAAAGCTTATGCAGTACGTAGTCAACCAATTCATACATACCAAAAGTACAAACCAACATTGCACATGACATATACACACTTGAAGTTGCCTTGCTGAAATAACACAAAAATGTTTCCGTGTTTAACTATCGAATAGTTTAAGTATCACCATTACCATTCTTCCTCATCGTCGTTTTTGGGTTTCTCAACTTGTTGTTGATCTTGGTCTCGTGTCCACCGGGTATTATTTTGCATGTTCCATCCACTTTGGTTGTGAGGATGACGCTGTTTATACAAAGTACGGTCATTTCCAGTAGTTTGCCGGTTGCCATTTTTAAAATATGCTGCATTTTTTGGATTTGTGTTAGTGCCATTGGGTCTTGCTAAGAAGGTGGGGTTACGACCTACACTAGCCACACTCCACTGTAGACTTTGACGTTGACACTCGGGGTCAATGAATTGAGGTTCCTAAGAAAATATTTGTTTAATTTTTACTACTATTACGACTATAGACTAAAAAGGAAAACTTTCAGTGTGGTATTTTGGAGTCACTACTACTACTACATGCATACCTCAACAATGATTGGCGTCAAAGTAAGAATATCCACCAATCGTACCGGGCAAGCCGTCTGGTTATAAAATTGAAGCAAAGTGTCGCGATCATATTTAATTCGGCTCCCTATAATCAAACCAATGAACAAACTGTAAAGATTAATTGCACATGAAAACTGTACAAAGTGATATAAATATATATGCATACTTTTCCCATCGTCCATCCTGGTTCCCAAGTCTTTCATCTTTGTATTTAAGTCTAATGTATCCGTGTCCTTCACAGATTCAGAGTCAGAGCTCGCAATAGGACTGGTAGCAGCATCAGTGTAAGACGTACAGGTAGACGCATCATCAATGGTAGAAGCAATGGAATTGTAACGGAGACGTCTTTTGCCCATCTTGCTGCATTCTGGATATCACATACACAGTTAAGAAATAAAAGTATTATTACTAGTAACTACTAGTGTAGTGTGTAGTAATAACATCACACTGTATAATGGTTACTACTTCAATAATTTCTTACTTTGTCCATTAATAAAATCCGTTGGAATTCTAGGAGCAATTTTAAGCTCATATTTAGCACCATCTTCTGGAGACTTTAAATATGAAGGGCATGGATTTGTTTCATATCTATTTGAGACACACAAATCTTTCATTATAGCATTTAATTCCAGAAGTACTTTTTTAACATTATGCTTGTGCTAATTTTTAAATCGATTAAACCCTTACAATTGTAACGCAACGCACACAGTGTCCTTCATTTTGCTTCCATAGTAGAGAGCTTCAATAAATCCATACTCTGACAAGTTGAGCATAAGATCCACAAATAATTCACCAGTAGTTTCATCGTAAACTGGAAGATCCTTGATCAAAGCAATCCAGTCGGATTGTGGCCAGTATGACGTCCGAGTTATAGCCAAATTCTGTTCCGCCTGATGTTGGGGCGACAAAAGATGTCGAACCCATTGTTCATAATGGCCAATGATTACAGTGTGTCCCCCAGACGCTGTTGTAGGACATACGTCGCAAATGAACCTCATTTTAAAATATCGCCGGATTTTTCAAATACAGTCAAGCTCAGCAATTGAAACCCCTTTTTTGTAACACTCAGAATCGATGCCTCCCAGCCTTCTCCAGTCCCCTTCAAAAAAGAATATCTAGAGCTAAAAAAGCAAGCACCCATAATGCATTATATGTAACTGCTAACTTTTAGCGTAATAAAGACATAACATTTAAAATTGCTATTTGACCAATATTTTACCATTTAGCTTCCACTACTAAAGTTCATTCAGTGAATCCATTGATTGTAATCGGCTAAAATACTGGCACTGACAAACAATTTAAAAACATTAGAAAGTGGGCTGCTCTAATAACATTTGAAACACACTCACACTCCCCTCAATAAACTATTCTACTACATCTGTTAATGTTTACACTTTACAGCAAATACCTACATGAAAGTTCTACTCTCTTTGGATTGGGATCATTTCTAAAACTGGCACTGAAAAGATTTTAAATACTGCACCAGTCAAGTTGGGTTTTTTTTAATTCAGGAAAACAAAAATAGGTAAATTAAACATGAGAATTTTCACCATAAAATAAAAACAGCGCAACGATCATCATGTATTCAAGTAAAAACCCAAAAAATGATTTATAAATAGTAGTAAAGGAACGGATGAACGGATAATGAATAATTGAAATTGAATTAAATTAGTATATTTAATTGAAAGATCGATCGCTCCAAAAAATGTCAAGCTGATAATGAATTACGCAATAAAAACATGTCAACGGTTAAGCTGCAAAACACGCAATATGAAAAGCACACAACAAAACCATAAACCGTGATTAGTCGTGAAACAAACCGAACATATTGTATTGTACAATTGTACCATGTACAACCATTACCTGTACCGGTTGATGTATTCTTTCTTCAGTACTCTTTCTAAGTTGAGTAGGAGGAAAAGGCAACGAACGAAGTCGAGACCAAAGAGGACGGGAAGGTACACAGAGCAGAGATTACAGATTGCTGCGTTGTCATTCTTGTCATTGCTTGGTTTATTTACTTTAGGATATTTAAATTTACTAAACTAAACAGTTTTGCCATTTTGCATAATGTGTAAAAATTATTACTACCCGTCGTTTTATGGTAATGTGAAAGAGAAAATAAGGAAAGATGGCATTTACATACGGGCAACAAAACTCGAGTTTCTATCCAATGATGGCGTTTATATGTATTCGTTTCGGCGATGGAATGCCAAAGAGCCAAGCAAAGATGAACGACGCAAACACTGAGCCGTATTACATCATATGAGTATATTTGCAAAATTGATTTCGCTTCTTGTCTATTATTGTTCAAAACAGGTATTATCATATACGTGATTTTATGGAAAATAAAATTTTACTATACATATAAGTTGTGATGTTGTGGACGTTGTTTTAAATAGGATGTAGGTAGCCATATTTTCATACTCTCAAGTTTACAGTACGCGTGCATGTAATTCATTTCCTTCACTTCCCATAAAACCTGTCAATAAAGTAGAAAATTTCGGGAAATAATCGTAAGACAAGTAAGAAAACAAGAAGAAAGGATTAGTTTTACTCGTTGGATATAAACTTAAAATTATTACAACTTCAAATTAGCACATTTTGGATTATTTACTTGCGTTTGTTACAAACATTTTTACATTTTACATTATGTGGCTTTTTCGCCCCATGTTCATACTTCATACTACATATATACGTAACATTTTATTGTTTCATAGCACACAATAACAAAAGTGTTGTGATGTAATGCCCTGGAAGTTTAATATTATCTGAGCTGTTGCATGAGCATGAGTTTAGTATTTTGGAGAATGAATTTGCGACTGCTAGTATGTTGCTTCTTTAGAAGTTGGTGACTTCCGCTGAACAATAATATTTATACGTAGTGGTTATATCAACATTGTTTTTATTCATAAAATTTCATATAATATCCTTGACATGAATGCATACTAGTACACAAATGTTGATATGATGTATGAAGACAAGACTGTTGTTCTGTAACATTCAACATGTACATATTGTACAAAGGAAGTAAATTTGAAATCGTTTCCGAAAGTCCAATATTTCCAGTATAAATACATTGTACATACCATACGCACCGAATTATGGTGTGGTGTGTCAACGTCAACAACATACAAGCATGTATACTAAAAAAATGGAGAAAAACATTTTTTTACCTCTTACTTAGATCGGAAGCTCGGAAAACCCCATCTTCACAAGTGCACCATCAAATGTAAATGCTTAAAACCAACTTATAAAACGGAAACCATAAAATCTTAAACGATTTGGGAAACGCTGTTTTCTATATTTAAATTCAAGAATTTTGCGTGGAATAAACTCATTCGAATTTATAACCCCAATTTAATTTATCATAATTAGCTTTTCACATGAAAGGAGAACTACCAATAATTTCATAATGAAATTCGACCTTCGAGTCGTTACTACTGTTTTATGTGTAATATACACAGTGTGCAATGCTACACCAACGTCGATATCTCTGGCGAATCCAGCATCTCTTTTAAACGCGTTATCTACCGATGGCGGAAATGCAACGCCAGATGACTCTCTTTTCATTCAGCATTATCGTGTGAAACGTGTGTACTTATATGATAAGATTTTGGCTATTTAATTATTAATTACTATTAATTGGAACATATTTTGTTCGCATTATGATATTGTTTTATATATTTTTTCATAGGAACATCCTACGCACAAATGCGTCAATGATTGCGAGTGCACTAGAGTCCGATCCTGCAGTTCCAGTGGATACTGCCATACTCGAAGTATTGACGAGCAAAAACGTGACAGCAGACATTTCACTCCAGTATTTAGAAAGGAGACAAGAGACGACAAGTAAAAGACCCAATAGTTTGGTACAACAATAATTGCAATAATTCTAAAAAGCTTCCCGGTGCTGGTACTTTTTGTTTATTAAAACTTTTACCATGTATCCAATGACTAGTCAAATTTGCCTGTCACCTGTGCACTCACGGAATAAGTAAATAGA
>JAHZNC010005305.1:0-10928 GCA_027744095.1 Zhuqinia jingwanae | reverse complement strand
GTTTTTTTTAAAGAAAAGCGATTTTATTACTACTTATAATAGTATAAAATATATTACATATATTTACCTATATACATATGCATGTGGAAGATGAAAAAAGGAACCAAATCAAACGTATCTTGGCGGCGAGAAATGGGCCCATGAAGAAAGACTATTCAGAGAAATTATATATTTTCCACATTTTGTGGTTGCACAAGACTCTCATCTGCTCCATTTCCGATATTCTCGGCGCCATTTAAACTAGTGATTCATGATTCTTTCTTTCATGACAATAGAAGAAAAAGTAGAGGGGAATTCAACAAGAGACTCACACTCACTTTTCACCATGCTCCTCCACAAATACATATATACGGGCATAGGTATATAAAATGCTCGGCACTCGGTTGTTGAATGGTCTTATCCTTTTCAAAAAGAAATAATGGTTTCTGAAGATATGCACAAGCATTGAAATACAAAAGCACACGGTTTAAAAGAAAAGAAAGAAAAGTACGTGTGTGAGAGTGAGTGTGATGATCATAAAAAAGTTGGTTGGTTGCTGTGGTACTCCGATTGGATTGTGAAGAAGATGTAGAGAGAGAGAGAGAGAGCTGGAGAAAGAGAGAGTACATAATGGTGGTGCAAGCTATGCAATGAATGACATTCCATTTTTAGTTTACAAAGAATTTGGTACAATAAATTTTGAATGAATAAAGACTCCTTTCTACGTATCTAAAACGCATATATATTCCACGAGGGAGAATGGTTGATATCGTGGAAAAATTGAAAAAAACAGAAAAGATATTACATAAAACGATACTTAAAGTACTTTCAGTTATATTGCATCACTTGTAAATTGTAAAGGATTGCAGAGCAGTGTATCTGGAGAAAGTAGCCACAAAGAGGTGACTGCTGTTGTAATTCACGCCAAGTAACAATAAAATCCTGCTTTTTTTTAGACCAAACTAACCAATAATACAACACTTCATTGTTATAATTCGTGCCGCCATGCCTTCTAATTTAAAATGGTAAGAACGTATACATACCTATGTGTGTAATAATGGGATATATCAGTATAGTATGCGTAGGTATACCTATATGTTGCCAAAATCGAATAGCTTGAAACACAATGCACAATAATAATACTCCAAAAAAGTTGAGCTGTGTTGCACACTATTTTTTACGATTTAACCGACTTTTATCTTTCCTTTTCCTGGAAGAAGCTCCTGTTTTATTACGATGAATTCTCTGGCGTAGAATTTTATAAAATGTATAGAATAAGGCGGAAATTTTTGAAGAAATTTCCTTAAAATGGGCATATTGGTAGTCATAATTTGAATTTGAAAGGAAGGTTTTATGAGGTAGGGATTGTGTAGCGCGTAATTCAAAAGGTATCAGCATATTTCACATCTTCATCTTTTCGCCAAAGCTTTACATACGATCACTAGCAAGTTGAGTGAATTGGAGAAAGATCATATCAACAAATAGCAAACAAGAGAACTTGTTCAACGCTTTAAAAAAATTTGAATTGTAAGAATTGAGCAGGAAGTGTATAGAAATACAAATGTATGGCACAACGTCCGGAAACATTTTAATATTTGGGAAGCCAGTAACTCAGAAATATTAAAAAAGGTTCCTTTTCTCGCTTATAAATGGGCACATGACATAGATTATATGTAAATTATAGAATAGCAAATACAGTAATATGTACTTATATACACAGGTAATACAGTTGGGAAAATGAAGATTTCCTAATGCTTCTGAGAGCACTCAGTTCCTAAAAAGAGAAACATATTTTATTAACCTTTCGCAAACCAGTGTGGAGTGCGAATCGTTTGTTCTATAACGTGGAAGAGAAAGTCGAAAGTTGAGTTGAGATAAGATGAAAATGGATATTTTGGTGCGTACTTTGTGAGTACATACCATGACAGTTTTATGAATACATGGCAGCCAATGAACGTTAACTTGATTTTGTTTTGCATATTAAAAATCTGGTTTGCAGCTTTATAAGATTGAAAGGTAGCAAAAATGTATAGTACCCCGAAGAAGTCAATTTTTAAAATGTTCCACAGCAAATGTATGCATATTATATGGTCTCTTGACAAGTTGCTAAAAAATGGAAAGTCTGCTGCTGCCTTCAACTTAACCATACTACTACTATTACCACAAGCCCAACCACCACCACTATATACACTTAACACACTTGACTCAATTTTCACTTTTTCGCGTTCCATCAATGGAGTAATGGCAATGTGAAAAGTGTGAAGCGATATAATATAAGAAAATGACTTGTGCCAGCCTCCAGCACCGAAGGATGTGAAGCAACCGTCATCATCATACATAACAACACACAACAACCATCATCACATACCTCTTTTTCACAGCAAACTTAAATCGTGAAGAAAAAGCAAACGAGCGTGAGTAAGATCTATTTTTAACAACAACTACATATATGACTTCCTTCTCCTCCTTCTCTTCAGTTTCTTCTTCTTCAGTTTTTACATACTCCAAACACACAAGTAAGTGGGACTTTGCTGAATGGAAGAAGAGAAGATGAGATGACATTAGCAAGTGAATATTTTTTGTAAGTAGTTCAGAGAAGCAAGCAACATTATGAAAAGTCTAAAAGTAACGCAATGCTGCGAAACGCTAGGGAAGAGGAAGAAGGCGAGTGAAAAAGGATGAACGGGCAAAATCTCCGTTTGAAAGTTGAGGCGTGAGAAAAAAGGAGACGATGTAACAAAGAAAATAAGGAAACAAACTAAGTTTAAAATATTATATGAGATTTTATATGCATGGGATAAGAGGAGAGAGAGAAATGCACATTATTACGACATTTTCTCCTTTTCCCGTTCTCCACGGCTTTCTCCTGACAACACAACAACTTTTTCTTTTACGCTGATGCTCTCTGCTTATATAGTGTGTGCGGGCACTCCCAGGTTTGCAAAATGTTGATACGTGCTTATACCGCAAAAGCTACTCAGCGGATATGAGATAAGCATGAAAACACGTATATTGACTACACAAGTTGCGTGCCAGAGAGAGCCTGTCTCTTTTCCCTGTTGTGTGAGGATGGAAGTGGCTATTATGGAGTGGATAATGGGGAAAGGAAGACGCGAGACAGCAGAAAATTAGGTTACTCTGCTTCTTCTGAATTATTTATGAGACAGAGTCAGTGAGCGAATGCTTGTGTACAGTGGATGGCACTCGTCCGACTCCACTATCCCCCACCCTTGTGAGAATCAGATAGGGAAAAAATGGTGTTTTATATATTATGTGTTCATATATGTATATGATCATTACTTTTGTACACAATGTGTGTACATTACACACATAACACATTACACTTATATCATTTTGTTTCGTCGGTATTAACCAGGGAATTTTATCCATTAGATCTCGATTCCCTTGAAAAAAAGGGAAAGAATTTGGGGATATATGAGGCTGGGCTGGTACAAAGAATGCCACATTTTATTTATAATGTGTTATTCATCATATAGGTCCCTTTGCACTGTCAAGCTGATGTGCGTTTTTATGTCACTGAGCAAAAATGGTTTACTATAATATAATATACAACTGTGTACAATGTCCAATTTACAATTTGGCTGACTAAATTGCCAAGCTCGGAGAGAAACTTTGTAGACATTCCGGAACACTAGTAAAGATATTATGACTACGTATATTATTCGCGAATATGCACATCATCAGAAAAAATATAAATTTAAATAAGAATTGAAATTTACAGCATTTAAAGTATGGCATTAAAAGTAAGTGAATGAGCTCTTATAGTTACTTCGCTGATCAGATCATATTGTAAACGAGTGAAGTACACTGATAGTATAATATTGTCAAGAATAAACTCATGCTTGAGAGGATAAACGTTGGAAAGAAAGAAAGTAGCGAAGGAATAATTTTTCTCTTGACATTCTCCCACTACTGCCCTGCAACGTCGACTTGCTGCGACCTACATATAATTCGAGGTTCAAAATACTTTTGGGATAAGTACATTTACTTTGGAATATGGAATAGAAATTTTCTCAAAAATTACAGTGAATAAAGTAACCGATGAGAAGTTAGGATGAAGAGCAAAAAACGTTTAAAATATGAAATGGAAAAAATGGTGCTTTGTTAAAAGTCTCAATAATTCAAAGGAGAAAGTTTGCATGAGGAAGGGCGGGTAAGCATGTATTTTTTCTTCATTTCCACAGCTTAAATAATACATTATACAATATTTCCATAAAAATGTAACACACTTGTTGTGGTATTTTACATTAGTCAGTAAATGCAATATCCTTTTTTCTCATTCTAATTCGAGATGGTGCCTCTACCAATACTAATATGGATTCGCTTGTCTGAGCATTAGAATGTATGGCCATGACGTACGGTGGTCCCTGGTCAGTGGCTTTTGAGAGAAAATTTACAAGTGAATTTTATCTATTTTCTGGCACATCTGTTCCGGTTTTCAGAGCTTTCACTCAGCGGTACCATAAAAATTATACTTGTTTTCTGCGCCATAATGACATGGAGAAACAGCAAGCAGCAAAGTCATCTTTAAAATGCTCAACCAAATGTAACGGTACAAATAACATACACATACCACACACCAAAAGGCAATGCAAGTCAATTTTAAAAAACTCTTTCGTGTTGTATGCTTTGCCAACATTATGGAAAAAGATTGTTTGCACCATATGGTTCTTGTTTATCGGGCGGAAATGTATAGAAATATTTTGTGGCAGCAGTGGTGGGCGGATGGGTTTAACAGTGAAAATGTGGGAGAAAATATACCGGTGTAAGCCTGGCATAAGTAAATAGTGAAAGCCACATGCTTCAAGATGAAAATGAGTACATACATTCAACTACACTCTTATCATATTCTCCTTTTAATCATGTTTGATTATTTAAAAATACGTTCAAAACATATTCTTATTTGTATTAATTTAATTCCATAGGTTTCAATACAATCATCTCATCGGGTTTAGCACATTCGAATTATGCGATCTTCAACCTTATTACAACCAATTAGTCAATCAATGTTTATGAATAATCTTCAATGTAAGCTACTTCTCACGTTCTCACCGTATCTACGTATTCTTCACCTTTTGTGACAACTCTATATCAACAGATAGACAGACAAACATCAGGACCTTTCACTCACCATGGCATTATCATGTATAAAAATACTCACAGTACCATCCACTCATTTATTGTACACAGACATTTGATGAATTTTTAATTATTATCCGCTCTAATATGAAACTATTGTGAACATGTTACATATATGGTAGATAATATGGTTTACTGATTTCATAGCTCATGTGAAACAACACAACAGGAAAAAGTTTCATGCTAAACGTATCAGTGATGATAGGTAAAATCTTGTACAGGAAATCATACAGGAGACACGGATCTAGTTGAAGTTGAACGGAAAATAAGGCATGCCAATGAGAATTTTATACACTAAATTTTATATACATTATATCTACGTTGGTTACGGATACATAAAGCCGTAGTAGTTGTACTACCGTATACTGCTGTGCCAGCGCAACGTGACTTCAAAATTCGTCCAACATGAGGATGTGTGCGTAACTCTATCACTGCACTCTTCTTCCTTGTCTCTACAAACTTTCTGCTTTCACATCTGTTAGTAATGTTCTTCTTTCCATTCCAGAACTGTCGTAATTTGTAATTAAGCTTAATTAGATGAAACGACACATTGCATTCAACATTTTGTGCTGTGTTTACCATACCATCACATGTTCATCTAATCAACGCAACGCAGTTATGTGGAGTGGAGTATGATTGCGAATGGTGGAAATACATGCATATGTTGTGCCACCATACATGAGAGCTTTGTGCAAAAAAATACTCTTGAAATTCGTGCAGAGTAGCAAGAGGAGGAGTTGATAATACAAAGTTGATTTACTCTATTAATTCCTTCTCATAGTCTATTATTTCAATGGGGAAAACAAACTGGGTGATGCTGACTCATGTCCCTCGTGGAATTGTTTGTATTCTATATTAATGCTGAGTTGGCGACTCTGTAATCGGATAAATCTGATCAGCGGGTTGCTTTCCCTCCTTCTTGTCGCTCACAATGGCACCATGCGGATTTATTGAGATTTAGATGTAACTGAGCTAGTAGAAAAAAATGCTATGCGGCACACTTCTATAAGTCAAGATAGAAGAGGTTAAAATAACCTAAAACACGAAAGATCAAGTTTGTGTACATGGTCATGTGGTTGAGCTGATTGTATAAGGTAGTGTAAGAAAAGTTAGGTTTAAAAAATTTCAGAAATGAGCAAACGGTAAACATTAATCAGAGACCTAAATAATAGTTCTAGAGCTCCACCAGAAAAAAATGCACAAGCAGTTCAAGTATTTTGCAATAGTGTTTAAAAAAAAGGTGGCTATAAATAGAGATGTTTAAAAAAGGTTATAAATTAATTCAAGGGTGATACGGATTCATTAATATGCATATATTTTTTTTGTTGAAAATTTAATCAAGAGTGAAGACTGTGAAGAGTCAACATAAAAGTTAGAATAAACGAGCAGGCATGCTTTGTTTACAAATTACCGCTTAATCAAGTACGGGTAAATGAACGCAAGAGCACAAACAAAGAAGTAATATAGTTTTAATATTAAAAAAAATACGGAAGGACAAGATCATTAGGACAGAGACGGGAGAGGACGGGGTGAACTTTCCTATTATTTCCGGTAAAAAGTCATAATGGTTCCTCTGTTGGTTCGCATTCAATTGAATACAAATGGCTGTTTGCTTCATTGCCCGAACGAGGTATATATGTAATACATATTATGTATGCAAGCTGCCCTTTTCAGTCACTAACCATTAGGCAAATAATGTAACTACTCAGCATTTGGCTCGACTATCCAGAACTCAAAATTAACTATGATGATGTGATCATCCAAATTTAGAGACATCTTTATTTGTACTAAGACTCGATTGCACAAATAATACTGATAAAAGTAAATTAATAAAAAAAGACAAGAGTATAAAAGTCCGTGTTTAAAATAGAATTCTGAAATCAAGAATGCTGCAAAGGGCCAGAATAATAAATTATTATTAAATCGAATATAAAAATGTAGTATAACGTCTGAAATTTGTTACGTAGATATACATATATGGTTATTCGGTTTATATATACTTGTAATGGCCAGAGTGTCCAAAATAAACATATTCCCATATTATTAGTATTAGATAACGAATAATATGAATATGAGCAACGATTCCTACAACTAAATAACATCAGACAATTTTTTTATGCCATGGATCACATTTCCTTTTAACACCACACAATATTCATGAAGTCGCTTCGATAGGGAATATTAAATATTGAATGTAGGAAAAAATACGGATTGGCTGAGAGAGTAGCAAAAGGACATGGTAAAGAAAATATAAAAATGTTCAAACATATATAGAGCACAAATAAAAAACGTGGTGACATATAAGAAAATAACACGATTCATATGTCGTACCGAACTCTTTTATGCACTTTGTTTTCCATTTCTCGTCACATTTTTACAATATCCCCTCTGCGTAGGTCTACGTGTGTGTACTCTCTCCTTGACATACCATTAACTGTTCATGTATTATTCCAGGCTGAAAAGAATACTCTATTTATTCATGAATCCAAGAGGGCAAAGATGATTTTAATTCAAATCATGTCAGCAAAAATGGTAAAATGAAAGTAGACAGCATATATATTACCTTTTGTTGTGCATTTTTCTGAACTGTTGATGAAATGAGAGTAGGTATATAGTAAGACAGGGCAAAGAATTCGTGGGCAAAATGCAGTCGGATTGAAAGGCGACGACGGGAGAGGATAAAGGAGAAAGCGAGCCCTTGTTTACTTCACACACTGATATCAATGGGACGAATGGGATGAAGCCCACTACTTCCTGCGTCGCTGTGACAAGAGGGTCTTCTCAATGGATTCAGTCAAGGAAATACGATGGCTGAAGAGCAGTAAATAAACACAATACATTGGGCTGTCATGACCCTTTACATTTATTTTTACCCCGGAAATTCCGTTGTTTGCATATAGTCGACGGGGAAAACCATGATACCTTTGATTGTTCTACTTTCCTCTTGATTTTTAAGTTTTGGCCAGGAACGTTTGCATAGGTATTAATTGTATTTTCAAGGAATACATTTCGTCAACAATGTTGCAAAGAAACATTATGAATATATGGAATATACGTGCATATTCATGCACATCATTTTCATTTTTTTTTTAATTTTTTAATTTTTTTTTAAAATAAGTCGTAATATGATAAAAATTTCTGCATGGCAAGACGCAAACAAAGTGTTCATGCAATAAAAAGTACAACACTGGACGACCTCCTTTCGACATTCTTGAGTATGAGAATCAAATCCGTTACGAACATATATCATCTTGAAAGGATATGTACGCCCTATAATATAAATTTTGTTTGATGAATAGTCAGAGTTATGAAATGCCACTACAAGATACTGAATAACCTCAGTTTGACGTAAATAGCACTACTTATATCTCCGCGACTACGCAAATAAATTGTTTAGTTTCGTTAACACGCGCACTGATGAGCGTCGCCGGTGAATAGGGCGTTAATTAAACCACAATTGACAGCTATATATACGTCTGATACAAGATGAATAATTCAAGTTGAGCTGAGCAAGTAAATCCAAGCGATTCTCAAATTCTACTGAACAAAAACGACGGGACCAAGAGAGCCATTAATCAACTTCCCGTTTCCTGTCCCGAGATTCACAAAAGTTTCCTTGTGTGCACTTTTATATCTAAATAATCCAAAATTTCTGCCATCCATCATTGAAAGGCTTGAAAAGAAAAAGAGAAAGCATGGCACACCGTATCATTTCTGTGGATCCACAAAGAATAAAAGCAGCATGTAGACAAGTACTGACTGGAAGAGGATGTAATAAAAAGGAAGAAAACGAGGCATGTCTCAGAAAAACCAAGAGTGCTGTGTAATCCTAGTATATCAGGGTAAGAAAACACCCTTTGAGTTGGACAATAAAGCATGTATATATTTTTTTCTTGAATAAATGGATTCATATACATACGTCTTAAAACCAGAGATCACCATTACCCCGATCCCCACAGGACTATTTACAAGAAAATCAAATCCCCCATCCTATTTTCCTTATGGTTTAAGTACTACCACTACACACATTGCATGGTGGGAGGGCTACCAACAACACAGCCACCACATTTTACTTACATGAATGATATGCTTGCATATTGTTGTTAGTCGCAGTGAAAAATACGCAAGAGTTACCATTTAACAATCTATTGTATGGCATGATAATAACTGCTACGCATAAAAAATGAGATTTCGTATAACATCCATAACATAAAGTACAAAAATGAGACAGGCCAGGCCAAGAAAATAATGATACTGCGCGGATTATCTGCCATAAAACACCGTTTTATATGCCAGCTTACGACCACTCGTACAAAAAATGATAATGATTACTTGGTTCGACGGAGACTAGCGCTATTTTATAACAGCAAGTGAAAGTATGCATAAAAAACTTACCTATGTATATATGATGATGAGTGATGAGAAGATCATCTTATGTAACACATATAATATGCAGAATATACATACAACATATTCATGAATATATATGAATAGTAAAATAGTATGATGGAATTTGCATCGTAGGTTCCACCACTAAAATACATGATTTTCTATGATTATTATTATTATATTTATATTCTTCACACCAAATGGTTTATAACTAGCTCACTACAATATTCAAAATTTTTGACATGCTCACTTGCATTACACTGTGTGTGCGTGTGCTGGCGCTATGTTGATATTCCTGTCGTGTAAGTACTTTCCAGCATAACTCGGATATACTTCCTCGTGGTTTTTTTTTGTGTTCATCCTTATCCCGGAGAAAAATCCACATTGCCTGTTAAGATGCAGGAGCGACTGTGTCAGCTTTAACGAAGACCTTTATTACTTTGATACTGCTACATAATATATGTACTTACATGCATCCATGCATACAACTATATACTCTCGCTCGATTCCCAACGTTTAAAGCTCTTAAGATTTTTTCTGTGCCGTTATGTAGCATAATATGATACTATCCATTATCCGTAATATTATCTATGCTAGTGTATCTGGAATGAGTAACGGCGAAGGAAATTTTATGTCTTAAAGACATTAATCAATTTCAATATCATAAATGTGACTTGACTGTATTTCAGACAGAATACATGGGATCGGATAAAATAAGAATTAAGTCTACAGAGCAGAAGGATAATATAATTAATATTAATATTGCTATAATTGCATGAATATTCCCTTTTCGCTCAATTAGCTTCTGCAGGGAAAGGGAAAAAACATCTGTATAGTCTTTGGAACCGGGACAATGAAACATGCGGCCGTGCGTGGAGTTAATACTGTGAATTTGACTTTGACAAACTCCATTCAAATAAAAACCAGGTATGAATAGAAGGTATGTTTGTAATTACTGCATACATATTTACAAAATACGCGCATGCAGGTACTATATTTGTATATAATTATTCATAGTAGAATTAGCATTTATTGTGAACTGTGTGTCGAATTAAAACCTACAACTTTGCAAGTTTACTGATATTGGTGATAGATTTTCAATGTAAATACAAACAAAGTTGAAAAGGGTTGCATTTCCTTTGATTACGTAATAGGTAATAGTAATAGGTATTATGTATATTCAATATTATTATAATGCATAAATTATGTAGTATAGAATCCATACTATGGATAAAAATATATACTTACTAAACACTTTTTTCCTAAGTGTTTTACGGGTATGTAATGGAATATGGAATGGAATGGATCTGCATTCTGCAAACGTCTCCTCTTGCATTTTACTTATGAGTCATTCATTAGTATTAGACTCACTCAAATGCATGTGTGTTGTGTAGGTATTA
>JAHZNC010005304.1:0-12373 GCA_027744095.1 Zhuqinia jingwanae | reverse complement strand
TCGTTATTTCCTTTTTTACTGTCGAGTTCCCCAATTGCAGTTACAACATCTTGTTGAGATATTATAAACTCATCGGTTTTTGCTGTGGCAGTTGTGGTACTGGATAGTTGTGATAGAGACTCTTCCTTACATTTATTATAAATTTCATCAAAAACTGGGAATGATTCTGTTTCGGGTTTAACAACAAAAGCATTAGCTAGCTCCCTATTTATGCCTTCCCTATCAGTTATCCTTTCATTATTTTTGTTTGTTAAAACCCATATTTCCTTTGAACACCTATTTCTAACAATTCATGAATTTTGTTATTAAATTCCTTATAATCATCATCATCATCATAATTTCGCGTGAGTAGCAGTTTAAAAAAAACAGGTGAACCGTGTAATCCCAACAACAATTCAAAATGCAATGTGTGTATAATCACTTGGTGTACTCATGCGTGTAAAGCAATAATATTATTATTAAATCTTTGGTAAAAATTGAATGAGTGAATGGCTGAGTGAGAAGGAGAAATGGAGAGAAAGAGAAGGATTCATCAGACAAGTAAAATCAAAACAAGCGAAGGGATTAATAGGCAAAATATCTGTACTACTACGACGTAAATATGTATGCATAATGAAATAAAACTGCAATTTTGCTGTCGATAATAATTACGTAATTATCTACGCATGAATGCATATACACTCACTGAAAACTTTTACACAAGATTACCATTTAAAAAAAAATGAATATTGTGATTGAATTACTGCTGCACCTGTTCACTCCCCTCTCTCCTCCACCGAAAAAATAATAAATTATTATGCATCTTTTTAACCTTGACTTAAGTTTTAAAATAATAATCGTCAAAAATCTCTCTCAACTCATTCTTTTTGAATGGCAATGTGTTTGCTTTTAGGAGAAAAAAAACTGCCTCTGGGTCACATAAAAAGCGTGTATATGGTAAACAAATAAAACTGTAAAATGAATAGAAAAAAAAACATAATCAAAGTGGAATGATAAATTAAAGGGTGGGCTAAAAATTATTCAAATTATTGTGTGGTGTTGTTTGTAGATATATGTGCGCAATTTATTTATTTATATTTTTGTTTGTGTGTGTGTGTGTGTGTAAGTTGAGGTTACAAGTTTCTCCTCGGGAAATTGTAGCTTATGAAAATTAATATTTTTTGGGAGAGAAGACTGAGGGAGAAAAAAATCACGGGAAAGATTCAAGCAAGCTGTTTTATCTGGTTTTGGAACATATATATAGCAGCAGAAGTAGTAGTAATAATAATCATAGTAATCATCATAAGAGTGGAAAATAAATGGTTCTCTTTATTTCTCGAGGTCTATGTGCTCTTAGCCAAATAATAATATTTCTTCTTTTCCCCAAAAAAATGAGAAGGAAAAGTAAGAAAAGGAAGAAGGAAGGAAATAGAACGAGAGAGAGGGGGGAAAATATGAATGAATAGGTTTGGCACTACTACACTGGCCTTGCCTATTCTCCTCCTCCTCCTCCTCCTCTATAGTACTCAGTTTTATATTTCTTTACTTTCTTGCTTTCTTGGTCTGTGGGAAAAGTTCATCAGGGGTGGGATTCAGAGAAAAAAGGATAACCCGGAGTTACCTTAGCTCGGACGGTAACCCGAATTTTAACTCCGTATTCATAGCGTTTTGCCAAACCCCATCTATTTCGAGTTAGCGTTAACTTTGGGTTTACTCCTCAGAGTTAGGTTAATAATTTCTGGGTTAACTCTGGGGTTTGAATAGAGTTTGCGCTAACTCGAGGCTAAAATCGTTAACCCTAGAGCATTGAATGCCGCCCCAGGAGAGGAAAGAGGAAGAAGAAAAAAAATAACATGCACAACATTCTCCTCTATTCCTCTTTTTAGATGATATATTAATAGAGCAATATTAATAATAATAAAAATAGTAACAAGAAATAGTAGCATGGCACTTGCAATGTGTTCTCCCTAAAAAGTCCAACTTCACCATCATCATCATCACTATCCCCATCATGATCAGGAAAATGAAGTGTGTAGGTAGTTGTAGTAGTAATGAATGAATGAATAAAATGAAGAGAGTGTGGTGCGTGCCGTCATTTATTTTAAGTAAAAATGCCCCTCTGTTCCTATATACGTAATAATAATATTCGTTGACTCTTTTTCAGCAGGTGACGTGTATTTTTGGTATAAATGGTTATTACTTTGCTTTGCAAAAGAAAATCCTCTGATACATACACATGAACTAAGTACATCCATCTACACCCTCTACTTGTACAACTCTATAAGCCATCACAGAGTATAGTAATATGTGCAAAATATTATTAGGTACAGGATTTTCTTTTTATATATTTCCAACAGTTAATTAAGGTGGTATGGTAGTGATTCCCTGTGTTTGTATGGTGGTTTCTGAAGACCTTTTACAATTTTTTTTTTGGCCGGAGTAGTAATTACATTTTCCCCTTAAATGACACCATTATTTCTCGTTTTAAATAATACTTTTTGATGGTGATAAAAAAAAGAATATATATGTGTGTGTGCTTGTGTGTGTACTTGAGTTGAGTATATATTTGTATGCATAATATTTAGCTATTATACTTGGTTTTAAACATTCCACTTGTTTAGAAAGTAAGTTATTATATTTTTTGGGATGCATGCTTGAACCGGGAAAAGTTTTAAAACTTCCACGCTACCTGCATATTAATAAGTATTATGTGTTTAAAAAAAAGACCTTGCATACATACGTTTGTATATATAAAGCGAATGTTATTATATGAACATGACACGTGCGGATTTTATGATTATTAATAACGCGTGTCACACAACCACCGCCATAACAACATTCAACACTACTCAACAAAGCGTTAAAGCACAACGGAAGTAGACAATTTATTATTTTTGTACAAAAAAATATATCAAAAGTCAGCAGAAACCAAAACAATGAGAATTGTAAAGAAAGCTGCAGCCTTGGCTGTGCAAATTTAAAAAAAATCATGTTGAAAAACGTCAGAATAAAGACAAAATTTAATAGTGGAAGTTGTAGTAGTGCTAGTAGCAATGGTAAATCTGCAGTTTCCAATGGCGGCAATATCTGTCATATTAGTAGTGGCAGTATTTGCAAAATCCATCGAAGCTCTGCTGCTGCTAACATCTTTAATGGCAGCAGCAATACTAACTATTATGATGACATGACAAGCTTCTTGCCAAAAAACACCAATTCTTCTTCTTCAGCAACAACAACAACATCAACGAAACATTCTTTGCTGTTGCTCAACCAAAATTCTGCTGCTACTGGTCAGCACAATCGTCATCAATATCAGCAAGGACATAAAAGGGATAGCAGTAGCAATAATGCTGAAGTTTCGAAGAGCAGCAGGAGTAACGGTATTAGTAGTAAACCTTCCGCATTAATATCGACATCATCATTATCAAAGAAAAGTAACATAACCAGTGCCACAACTACCTCTACCACCATCAATGAAAAAACGTGTAATGGCAAATATTATGAGTTTATGGCGGGTGGTGGTGGTGGAGGTAGCAGCGGTGGTAATATTATTGACGGGAGAGGTGGTATTGGTGGTGGTGGTGGTGGTGTTGTACTTCTCACCACTACCAACGCAGTTCCATCAAAGTCAACATCCACAACAGGAACAACTTATACTTCTGCTACTGCTGCTACAACTACTACTTCCTATAATAACATTAGTGCACCTTCTGCAGCAACTGTCTTGTGGAAATGTGAGAAAATGACAGGAAATAATCACGGGAAAACGAAAAGGGTAAGCCTAGCTAAACAAGTAGGATGCATTCGTTATAAATAAACAGAGGAGTTGGCTGATTGTGAGTTGCAGTAAATAGTGACGCAACATACACACACACACACACACACACACTTTTCTGTCTGGTATTGCGTAACAAGCGAGTTACCCGATACACACAGATGCTCTCAGCAGGCACACTACCACCAAAACAACTACTACTACAACAACAACACATTATATAGTATTGCTACTGCTGCTGATGTTCAGTCTACTTTCACCGTATCACGTATCATGATCATCATCCTGTTACATTACAAATATTTTAGTTTGAGAAAGAAAAAAAATGTTAACGAGAAGAATACGAGTAGTAGTGTGAAGGATGGAATAGAATTGTAATGGTGCTGCTGCAGGAGCACAAGCACAGCAGCTTGCCATTTTTACTTCACTTCCTGTGTCGCCCTTGATCGTCAAAATCATTATCAACAGCAGCAGCAGCACATCGAACAACTCGCATAGCTCCTTGCTGCTGCATTGCACTTTTCATGTCAGCTGCAGAAAAAGAAAAATATTTTGGGATCATTTCTGTTGATGTGATATGTATTTTCAAGAGAGAAAAAAACCCACCTTGTTATCTGTTATGTAATCGTTGATAATAATCATCATTTAGCTATCTATCTTGCTTGCTGCTCCTATTTTTAAAAGAATGCGCAGATATACATGCCATATGCATGTACCCCAACATGCAGCATTATTTATTCACATACTTTCAAATCCAAGCCATTTTTTTTTTGATCACACACAGATAGAGAGAGATAACATTTATTTTGAATTTTCTATGGAAACCGTAAATACATAAGTGCTAAAAGTACAATCGATACATAACTTTGCTAACACAACACGGTAAATACATTAAATACTACCACAAAAATTAATCCCGTTAACAATTTACTTTAAAATCGGTGGAATCTTGGCTTGCGGAAGGAAAAGATTTTAGTTTCCAAATTTTACACCTGCGTTGTCGTATATTTTGGTTCACTTTCTACCCTCAACACATTTCTATGTATACAGCTACATAAATAAATAAGTACTCCTGTCCAGTCATATTCTCTATTTTTGTTTAGAAATCTTTTATCATCCACTGAGCAATGACAATGGGAAATATTGCATGATCGTGGAAAATGGAATATGTACAAAGGGGAATAGAAGCCTAGTAGTTGTACAAAGGAAATATGTAATTCTAATAATAAAAAACATGATATCCACGTATTTCAATGGTGACCATGATGACAATGCAACTACATACATACTTACATATGTATATCTCAGCAGATAATAATACAATATTTTTCTTTGTGCTACGTGAGCACAAAGTAGAAAGGAGGAGAGGCGGCTAAAAAAGTTTCAGATAAAAAATTACAAAAAAAGCTGAAAGTAACGGCATAAATGGTCGTTATATACGAATCGTATATATAAGCCTTTCTTATTACGCTTACAAAAATACAAAATTCTTTTGAATAAATGTATATATAATTTTTTTATGCCTTTTGTAAGAAAAAAAAAAGGGTTAAACAGAATATATCCGCCCATATACATACATATATCCATGCTTATTTTTAATGCTTGTTGCTATTGTAATTAAGTTGCCAGCACTGAACTGAAGTGTGCGGGAAATTGTTTTATTATCTGAACAAGAAGAAGAAAAAAACTAAATTATTTTTTTTACTTTCCCTTCTTCTCATTCCTTTGGTTGTGCTGCTGCTGCTGCTGCTGCTGGGGAAGAAACCATGTCAGTTTCTTTAACAACCACCAACCCTTTCACCGTCCTTATAAATATATTGTATATATACCTACATACTATACCCATATTCGGTGTGTATATGTATATTATGGTGTCATCCTTCAGAAAAAATAAATAAAGATATGCTCATTCCCATTTTCCAAGTGAGAACACTCGAAAAGAATCACTTTAAAATGTGTGCATCCATTGAAAACCTAAGGAGAGAAATACACTAGCCGTGTGTCACGTGATTTTTTATATGAAAAAAAACTAAAACCCGAAATAAAAGAGACAAAAATTGAAAAGTCAAGGAAACAGATTGAAAAGATTTTGTTAAAATAATACCATGTTAGATATACAACAAAAAAAGAAGCCTTTTCTATATATTACAGTTGTTGCTACAGTAGTGAGTAGTGTAAAGAGACTGCTCGTTTTCTGAAAATCCAAATAAAAAAATAGCCTCCTTTATTTTTCTTTAGCAAATAAACTTTCTTTTTTTTTCTCAAAGAGAAAAAAAAAGTGAGAGTGAGACAAGCAAATAAAAAGATTTTTTTTTGTTGAAGGAAGGAGGAAGTAAAGTAGAAAACAGAAAACTTTCTTATTTTTTTATTTCATTTTCCAACTTGGTATACATGCCCACACACACACACACACACACACAAGATGTGCATTCAACATTGATCCGGTTTACTTTCCTTTTTTCATTCATTCATTCATGGCAGCTGAGAGAAAGAAACGACTTAAGAAAAAAAATACATATTTTTTTTCGTGTGCTGCTCTCTGAACTAAAATCCTTTTTTGATGAAACCATATAATATCCATCCATCCATTGAGCCTTCAACCAACCAATCCATTTTCCTTGTCGTTGCTACTGAAAAAAGGTGAAATTTATTTTTCTTTCACATTCAATTGCAATTGCATGTAATACTTTTCTATATGTCGTATATATGCATTATGTTTGTAAAAAAAATACATAATGTATCCAAAAAGAGAACAATAATAATATATTTCTCATTCCTTTATGTTTGTTATGAGTACATATATAGGAGCATATTCATCTAATACATTATGGATGAATATGGTTGGATTGAGTGTCACGGAGGATATATAATAAAGAAGACGGAGGTAATGTGATATTCCAATGCCATTTTGCCATTGTGTGTCAAACAAGTCAAAGTAGTAGTAGTAGAAGAAGAGGAGAGAAATAAGAAGAAGAAGAGTGCAATTTCATTTGATTTTTTTTATTCAATGTTGTTTGCCACCGTTTTATGGAGTAAAGGAGGAAAAAAACTAAGGTAAAATGAAAAGGGACGGAAAGAAAAGAAAATAAGGTCTCTTAATGGAAGTATGGAAATGGGTGGGTGGGTAGTGATACTGGTAGTAGTAGTAGTGGTGGTGGTGGTAGTGAATGTAGTAGAGTGGGGAATGCGGGTGAAATGGATATTCTTAAGAACACTGGGAAATTATATGGATTGCATTCTACATATATATATATATTATATCCAGCAGAAGAAGTGCAACTGCATTTATTTAGTATAGAAAATTCTGTTGCACTGCAATGCACTTTCACTTTCACCTCCGCCACACACACACACACACAAAAAATGGAGTATTTTCTTATAAAACTTTATGTTCAACTGCTTCTCAAGAAGGAGGAAAACAAGAAGAACAAAGAAAGGAGCAGTAGGAGGAGGAGGATTCAAGATGCATTTTTATTATTTTTTGTTTTGAAACAAGAAAGAAAAAGAAGGGAAGAAAGAAGGAAAAGAAGAGATGGGGAAAAGTGCCTATACGTAGACACACACATACATGAAAACACACGTACCGCCATGCATTGCAGTAGCTTGTATTTTTAGCTGTCCTCAGGGAATCCACAAGAAAATTTCTGAATGAATGAATACATTTAAAGGTTGATATGCTTGCGTCTGGAATATAAGGATATATATTACTACGATGTGGGTTTTTTAATACTACAAATATATGGAAAATGTTGCAGATGAAAAACTGTGCGTGGATGTATTATATGAAGTATAGTGGGAGTGGTGCAAGTATTACTAGCTTACTTTTACTTTCAGGTGACTTGTTCTTCTTGAAGGAAGGTGCATGTGTAGTAGTATAGGAGAAGAGGATGCAACTGCAAAAGTGCATCATCCTAACAAGTAATAAGGCAACTTGTTCTAATCTCATATTTTTTTCTCCCTTACGTTGACTGATAACGACGACGATGATGATGAGGATGCAAGNGCATCATCCTAACAAGTAATAAGGCAACTTGTTCTAATCTCATATTTTTTTCTCCCTTACGTTGACTGATAACGACGACGATGATGATGAGGATGCAAGTATTATACTGTATATTATAAATTTAATATATATAACACAGCATATTATAATATTATGTCAAGAAGCACACGCGGGAATGTTGTAAAAAGTTTTTTTTTACTTTTTGAAGAATACACAATAAGCTTTATAATATAATATTTTGCTTTTTCATTAAGAAAACCAAACCAAACCACCTGACTGACATTAAATGAGATGAAGAGCCCCGGCAGAAAAAAAAATATTCTGCTCCCCCTCCTAATAACATTAGTACTAGTACGCGCTTTCTATCTTCTATCCATCCTAAGAAAAAAAAGTTAATCTGTGTGAGTGAGTATCATCGGCGGTGTAGTGATAGCGATCGTCGTCGTCGTCATATTTTCATTCAAGATTAATATTCAAGACTATCTATCTATCTATCTATCTATTAAATGCATGATATCTTTTTTATGAATACGCATAATATATAATACATACCTACATACGGCGTACGTCGCATCTCAAGTGCATTTAGAACAAAATGAAGCTAAGAAATATAAGGCAAACTTAACAACATCAGTGTATTTTTTGAGGCTTCAAAGCAAAAAAAAATTAGGATAAATTTTCTTCTTCTTCTTTATTTTGGTTGAAACATGAAAGTTTGCATTGTCGTCGTTGTCATGATCGTGATCGTCATCCTTTTTGGTACAAAGTATTATATTAGGATCACGTATTTTCCTGTTCTCCTTTTCCCCATTTTCCCGTTTTTGCTGCTTTGCTTGTTAGTGGAATTGAATAATATTTTGAGAGAGAGAAAGAAAGAAAGAGAGAGAGAGTGGTTGCGTGTGTGTGTCTGTGTGTATGTGAGTCAGTATTTTATTTTTCTTCTCTTGGTTGTTCATTCGCTTGTGAATGAATGTTGGAAGAAAGCAAGGTTGACAACAAAATCTAATTTTGAGAATTTAGATGAAATAGATAATTCGAAGGAGAAAATAGAGAGGACTTTGCTCCTTCTTCCTGTCTGTTGTGTGCCGGCGTAGTCGCTGCTGCTGCTGCTGCACAAAAAAAAATATAAAATGCAGTGCAACTGCATATACGAATATATCCTTCTATTATCATTTTGCATCTTCACGTTATCCAGTTTACTTGTTAGTCTGCCGGCATGCTTGCCTGTGTTCCTCTTGTTTTGTCTGCTGCTACCTACTTTGTATTCTACTCAAAAAGCTTCAAGAGAGAAAGAGAATGGTGAGCTAGAGTAATGCATTCATTCATTGATTACATTATGTAATTACCGTTTTTCGAATGTGATGCTTTATACTTCAGCTTCTCTGATAATAATACATTGCATTGCAATGAGCATCATTTCACTTTTCGTCTTCTTCTTCTATTTACTTCTTCTTCTCGTTCATTTTGTTGTTTGGCTCGACCCGCATTTATTCTGAAAAGGTATATCTTTTTTGTAGTACTCTTTGCCTTTCTCTTTTTGTTTAACTTTCTTCTTATCTTATCTACTTTATGTAGTAATTGTTCATGACTCTCCTGCAAAATCAACAAAAAAAATCATTTCTACAAATGCAATGATGATGACGACGAGGAGGAGGATGGTTGTTTCTCAGTCTCAACTCAAGTAGATATTTTTTTTTGTGAAGGCCCTCAACAAGAAAAATCAATATCCCCATTAAGGTCATTTCCCCCAATAATAATAATAAAAATAACACAAGACTCTATAAAGGCTACATGTTTTTACAAGATCTCTATATATATTTTTTTGTTACATTTTCCCGATTTGCCTTTCCTCTTTTTTTCTCAACGACAAAAAAAATTGAATGGTGATTCAACAATATACTACGTACCAAAAAAAAAATTCTATTGCTGCTGTGCTGATGTTGTTATTCTTTGCTTGATATACAGTTTCTGTTACAGATGTCGGTATCCTCTTTATTTTCTTCATCATATGATTTCCTTTTTCTCTTCCCTCTTTCGCTACACTTGGTTTTTTTTTTGGAAATTTTCTCAAATTGGAAGGAAAATATCATTATGGGATTGTCTATTGATGTTCTCGTTCAATAATTGATGGGAAAATGTGTATCTTTCCCTATTCATTCATTGATCTCAGTAGTAGTACGAACCACACCATCGCCGCCTTACCACCACCACCACGAATCGACCCCGGGTTTTGTTGGCCTCCTCACTTTTTTCTTTCTCTCTCTCTCTCTCTCTCTCTTTCTCTGAATCAAACTGATTGATCCGCTGTATCCGTAAGTAGTGCACAGCTTGAAAGAAAGTTGCAACTTGTAATAATAACGCTATACAAGGTAGTTACTTTTGCTCCAGGCTCAGCTGCTCCCACTCACTCATACTCTTATAACACACACACACAGCGCAGCGGTGGTGGCAAAACTGGCAAGGGGAAAAATAAAGAAAAGTTTCTTTCCTTTATTGGCACACTCACAACTACAACCCAACACACATTATTATTACAAAGTAAATTGGCTTTTAGGTTAGTTTATGGTTTTTCTCAGAATCATTAGCCAGATAGGCAAAAAAAAAGTAAAAGGAAACCACTACTACCACTCCCGTCGGCAACCCAACTAACTGCTTGACTTGACCCAATGGCCATTTTAACCTGTCATCTTTGGTGCGACTGTCTGACTCAACTTTCTTGCATGTCTCATCAAAAAGGGTATACTACTAAGGTGGTGTATGCATATACCTATTATACATATTCATGCATGCATGCATGCGACATGCGTACATATATTTTTGGAAATGCGTGATGTTTAATGTGATATGTCACGTTACTAAAGAAAAAGAAGAAATGAAAATAATAATAATAATAATGGATTAATTTTTTTTGACAGAGTAGGAGGAAGAAGGAAAATGCATTTAAAAAAATTACACGACATAAAATTTAATAAAGTAGCATTTATATTTTATATGAAAATAAAGTAATAAGTTAATGTACTGTGCCATTCAAAATTTTAATAGTATTTCTTTCAATGTTACTGTTTTGATTGCTTTTATGCAAATTCCAGCATTAATCTTGACTTATCATCAGTAATTTTACGAAAGAACAAATCTTACAGTTTCATTGTATTGACGTGGTCAAGCAAGTAAAAATATACAAAATGACATACTACCTTACCCACTGCATTCACATATACGACAACGGACTTCATATTCCCGCATGTGTCATTAACCATGTTTCAGCCGAACAACATATTTAAATTTGCATCGCCATATTTCCTTTTTTATACGCTCTGTCTATCTCTCCTATTCTCCTGTGTGGTGTGTCGCCTTCATTACCATCAAAATGTTGATGATGATGATGATTATCACCACGACCATTAATTGAAATCCAATTTTTGATAGAGAGATCAAATGGCAGAGAAAGAGACAGAGTCTGTCAACTACACAGAGAAAAACCATACCAGGCAAATAGAGAGAGAGAGAGAGAGAAAAAAAAAGATGAGAACAAACCATATCAGGATGGCAGCCATGGTGGGTATGTGTGTGGCATGCCATGTGCGTGACTGACTGACGTAGATATCACAGTACGCACTACACTAGTACATCTTCATTATCTCATGACTTGACTCTTCTCTCTCTCTCTCTCTCTCTCTCTCTTTATATATTGACACGAGTAGTCTTTCAGAGAACATTTTTTGGATAACATATTTTGATGTGTTGTTTTGTTGGTGCTTGTGTGGTGGTGGAAATTGGTGGGTGATACTGATGATAATAACTGTCAGTCACCCACCAACAACATGTTTACCATAATATCTATTTACCATCACCACCGGATGGATTGCAGTGTAATGTAATGTAGGTATGTATGTACGTATTTACTTTTTTCTACGCATTCCTATTTTCCTGTTAGCTGCTCCTAACTTTTTCCACGACGACACAACAGGAAAGAGAGAGAAGAGAGAGAGAGAGATAGACCTGCTGAGTGTTCAACCTGACACCATCGTCATCGTCATCATCAGCCATGCAACCAAGCTGAATGAATGTGCGAGTGAGGTGCTTCTTTCCTTCCGCTTGGGTTTTCCGCACAACCAAAAATATTTCACAAAAAAAAATGCATGCCATTCTCTATTCCACTGCTGCTGCTATTACTGATGATGATGACTTTTGTAAATTTTTACTATAAGTATTATTTACCACACGTTATGTGCTGTTCCGTAAATGCCTCTCTCATCTTGTTTGCATTTTTCCACTATCATCATTTTGATCATTTCACGATCTCTCTCTCACTTTTTTCAGCAGCAGCATTGAGAAAAGTAAAAAGAGCAGCACTAATTTCCTATCCAGCAAACAACATACTATTTTTATTTCATTTTCTGGTGCAACTTGCGTAGTCTGCAGTGCAATGGTATAATATCCTAGAATTGATCCCACCTTCATCTTTTTTTCATCTGTCATCCACCGCTGCTGCTGCTACTGCTTTTGCTCTGATGCCTATTCCCTGAATAAATACACACACACACACACACATACAAACGCTTATTATTATACTCCTTCTCTCTTCTTTCATTTTTTTTTCTCTTACAGTCATGCAG